>CXYZ01013015.1:272002-290189 GCA_900006705.1 Sonneratia caseolaris | reverse complement strand
AATTTAAATTTATTAATAATATTATTTATTAAATATACGTGTGATTCCATAGTTTTAAAAACCGGACCGGGCCTGCCGGTTCGACCGGGAACTAGCCACTCACCCGGTCCGGTTCTCACAAAAAAATCCAATTATAATTTAAATGAGGTCAAATCCAATTGAACCGGTCAATTCTCACTCGAACCAATGCATCCAATTGAACCGATGTGACTTATATTTATATTTTATGTTAAATTTGAGACTAATATTATAACTATATTAATGATTTTGATTATAAATTCTAGTTAAATTATAATATTATATCAATTATTAAAATATTATATTATTAATATTATTTATTAAATATGATATTCAACCTATTGAACCCCAAATTCGATCCATGAACCTATAAACTCATACCTTGATCGGTTCCTAGCCTGATCCAGTTTTAAAAACTATGTTTGATTCGTTAAATTTCTAATTTACCTACGCCTATATTAGTTGTTTGTTCAATCCAGTTTTAAAAGTGATATTGAAAAAGAGGTCGAGGTTCAGTTTATTTATCTTTCTTCATTCTCTCTCTCTCTCTTGTTGGGGTAAATGTTCTTTTTTTTTTTTTTCTGACCGTTCTATATATTCCTATTGGCTTAATATATCAGCCTATCATCGGTACAATGACCACATGTTAACACTAAATTCCACGCTGGCGGACACATCCGAAACCTAATAGCGAAGAAGTCTTTGGTATGACTATCATATGTCATAACACTATTTGATTCTCCTTCATTTTAAGGATTAACTCGCTGATAAGTTAATAATATGCGATAGACCAAGTGTATAGTTTAAAACTTTCAAGGGTTGGTACATGAAAATTCATGGTGAGCTGTTAAATTGAACAGACAAATAATTGACCGTTGCATACATGTTTGTCGGTGGTCTGAGTTAGTTTCGGGTTTTGATGGTACTTACAAAAATCAAATTTGTATATTAAAATTTGCAGGCTTCATTCATCTGACATCATGGCCACAGGTCAGATCTTTTCTTGTAACCCTCTGGCTCTCTTCTACAATTACAAGAAACTGCCTATTCTGCGATTGCTTGATTTGGACTTACTTTGCGGTGTGCATGACTATCCTTGTACAGAATTTTGTTACTTGCTGATTGAACAACTAGAACTTCAGTTTTTCCAATCTTAAGGAAAAGAGACGCCTTCATTTGCTGGAAGTAATTAATCCTGGTGTGGAGGGATTCCAGAAGCTCTTCTTTGGCTGGGAGACAATTGCAGATCCAGTGCATTCAGCGTATTTCCTGTTTCTTCTGATGCATTTCTACCTTTTCTTTTGCTCTCTTCTCTAGCTTGAGATGGAAAACAGCTTTATTTTGCCATTGAACTACTAGAAATTGCATCTTTTTTTTTTTTCCGTGACGAAGCAGATGGTTTATTTATTTACTCATTTATCTTATGTTGCAGCATTGCAGCAGCCAATGCTGTAAATCCTTCTGCTGATGTTTTCATTAAATTTGCATCATTCAGAAGGTAAGCATTCACTATCTTATTATAATATCAGCAACCTTGGCTTATCAACTGAGTTCTGTAAACATTTCATTTATTGTCTACAGCACTGCTGCTTCATCCATGGCTGCTTTGAACAATCGATAATTTGAGTTGTAGCTACAATTGCTGAAGGTGTGTCTGAGGCAGATACCGAGCAGCTAATCACCTATGCTCGAGCCAGTAATAAGGTATGGAATGATATAGATTCACTTCGATGGGAACCAACCAACCGATTCATGGTTAAGTTTGTATTTTGGTTGAGATTCTTGCAGGATATCTTTGTTTTTAGCTCTTGATCGAATTGCAGGTTGTCGTTGGGCGAGCTACTGTCAGAGGCATTCAATCTGGTGCCTTTAAGAATGGGGAAACATTGACAACATCGTTCACTGCAAGTTGTATAGACCGGGATCTGTTGGTCTTGTCTCTAAATAAGTACGTAGCTTTCACTCGTCTTTCTATTTCATGAGCAAATGATAAAGCAGCTCTTTTTAGATATAAACTAAACATATTGGCTGAGCGTTTCAAATGGATTTTAACTCTAACCTGAAAATATATTTTTCATTCCTGCAGAGAGGCATGTCCAACAAAATGTACAACACAATTGCCTTGTCACTGACGGTATCTATTAAGGTGTGTCAATTTGCGGACTAAATGGGGAAATTTTAGTGTCTTTGTAACTTAAAGAGTTTATTTGGACATACATTTGGGTCCTTCATAGAATTGCAATTCCTGTATCAACTCTTTCTGACCATGTTTTATGATTTAATAACATTCCACAGGTAATAGATTGTATGAAATTAAAGCATAAAGAACATTCATATACTTTATGAGACCAGAAGACCTTCCCCTTGCACTTTTTTTTGGGGGGAAATTTCATTGTCTTCTCTTTCCTCAAATATCAGTCATAGGTGAAAATGATGGTTATACTTGGAGAACTTGGTGGTTGAGATGAGTATTCCCTTGTTGAAGCACTAAAGCAGGGAAAGGCGACCAAACCAGTTGTTGCTTGGGTCAGCGGAACTTCTGCATGACTCTTCAAGTCGGAAGTTCAATTTGGTCATGCTTTAAGCTACTATTAGCTATTTCTTGGCACCCAATTCGCAGTCATAGCCCTGAAAAAGAAAGGAACCTCTGAGGTTTCATGTTTATCATTTTTTTATATTTTTGTTTTTGCCTTAGTGTCTGCTAGGGTGCCAAGAGTGGGGGTGAAGTGGAGTCTGCACAAGCGAAGAATCAGGTACTAAAGGAGGCTTGTGCGGTAGTTCCAACTTCATATGAAGCTTTTGAAGCTGCTATTAAGGAGACATTTGACAAACTGGTATTTGAAAATTATAAATGTTCTTCTATGGTTAATTTTGTAAACTTCTTTTTCTCTCTAACAGTACCCCACGTTTCTTATTCTCTAGTTTGAAGAAGGGAAGATGACACCTGTGAAGGAAGTCACCCCTTCACAGATCCCTGAGGATCTTAATACCGCAATTGAGAATGGCAAGATTCAGGCTCCCCCGCATATTTTTTCCAGTACTTCTGATGATAGAGGTACAACTGGGATGCTTGTTTAAATCATATATTAGGATCATTAACTCTATCCATCGTGAGCCATAAGCGCCATAACATATATATCTATTTGGTTTGGATTAATATCTCAGTTGAGGCGCCATGCTACGTCTACCATCATTGAACGTGGTTACAGTGTGGGAGAAGTGATCTTTCCTTTGTAGTTTAAATGAAGCCTTCCACGTTACTTTACCCAATTTATTGATGTAAACTTAGGGTTTTCTCAATTTATGATCATATAGCTTCCATATAATAATCACCACATTGTTGTGGGAAAACTACGCCAAATTTACATCCATCATGTATATGCGCATGTTACTTCATCAGATGTGTATCGTGTTGTGTGCGGACCATGGTCCATGTGACTCCAGTGCTCACAATCCAATTGTTGCTGCAAGAGCAGGAAAGGATCTAGTCTCCTGCCTTGTTTCAGGTAAATTATCTACCTGCCATATTCATTACTACTGTTCCTGCTGCTGCTGTTACTGCTACTGTTACTACTGTTATTATTACTTCAGCGTCACCTTTTTTTTTTTTTTTTAAAAGAAAAACTGCTTTCAGTGGCTTATTGTGACATCTCATGGAAAATCAGTGATTGAAGAGTTTCTGGAACAAGCCTGCTAACAATTGGTCTTCAATTTGGTGGTGCAATTGATCATGCTGCTCAATATTTCAAAGATTCTTAAGACAGAGTTAGATGGAATTTTGGCCTTGCATAAGCATTTGTGCTGCTGAACGTCAGAATATTATTTCTTACTTTAAATGCTAACTGATATATATATATATATATGTATGCTTGTGCTGTATTAGGGTCTTACCCTTACGAATTTGTTGAAGGCATGAAAAAGAAGGGCATACGTGTCCCTGGAATTGGCCACAGGTGGAGTTTTTATTAATTCCTCATTGCTCAACGGGCTTCCACATTTAAAATGGATTAAACTTTTAATTTGCTTCTGTGGAAAAGAATTAAGAGGGGAGACAGCAGAGATGAGAGGGTTGAGTTGCTGCAGAAGTTTGATTGTATGCACTTTTCTTCTGTATAGCACATGGAATACGCTGTCCAATCTCAGATCTAGAAACTCTCGAAGGTGAACAACTTGATTCTCAATTAGATGGTGCCATCAGTTCTCCCTTGTTGGATCTTCTTGCGGGCAGTGGTTCACCAAGCAATAGATTAACACGATTGTTGAGATTGGGCATCTGAATGGTCTCTTTGTGCTTGCCTGCTCCATTGGTCTAATTGGTAAGTTTTTATTGGCATTATAATGTGCTATAATTCCATCTTATTCTATTGTGATTTTTCAAAATCACCTTGCCGGCCTAGTTAGATTTGTTACTTATCACAATATTAAGGGAACTGATCAATTGACATTTTATGCAACCAACTTATAACCAAGAGGTATTATCTTCTGAGTGTACCATTAACCAGTTTTTTCAGAAAATAAATCTGCTAGTGAACCCACTAAACTTGCTATTCTTGTTCCACTTTAGTCCTGTTCCTCATTGCACCAGCCAGTTCTTGATTTGAACTGTTTCTTAAAAAGGATTCAATGCTGTGCTTTCAACGACTGCATTTTTCCCCTAATGGGTTTCTTATGAACGGCCCCGCTGAAATCCCAGTTGAACATGTGAATGCTGAACCTTATAGGGATGATTTATATCCAGTCTCTCTAAAAACTATTCACTTTATGAATCTTGTCCACAACTAGACTAGAAATGTTCATATGCGAGTGTGCGAGATTTGACAAAATGAAGTGTGAGCAAGATCGGTGTTCTGCCCCTAGAGTTGTTTCATTTCTCCAATCTTTATTATTGATTTATAGGGCAGGTTTCAATCATCTCTGTTTAACCAACTGATTTGCACCTTGGTGGTTTCAGGCACACATTTGACCAGAAGAGGCTGAAACAACCTCCGCTCCCATGGGAGGATGCTCTCTACACCAAGTGAACGAAACATCCAAAATCGTTTACTTGTGTCTGGCAAGATGTTGAGATATTATTTTCTTAAGTTCGAGGGATGTTATTGGGATGAAGAAAGCGGATGGGTTAGTTAGATGGTGAACTGAACCTGGGAGGGAAAAGAGTGTGGATCCGCTTGTTGGGGATGAGGCCGGGGGGGAGGGGTGGTGGTGTCTGGAATGACATCCAAAACATCCTCGAGGAGTCATTTCCCTACTTTTGTTTCAACATTTTCCTCAAAGATTTCCTGTCGAATAGCTATGAAATCATTTTCTCGTAAACTATTTTCAACCACAATCTTGTGGGCAAATCCAATGCTTTCTTTCTTGGGGGAGAGGGTGGGAATGTTGAAATTCTTCCTTTTCCTCTTATTGAAGGAAATCAATTGCTGGCCTCTCCTTTATTGGAAATCAATTACTGCCTCTCCCTTGTTTCCTCCATTGGAGGTGGGTATTGGATAATTCTGTATCTTTCTCCCTTCTCTCGACAGCCAGGGGAGGCAAGAAGTGTAGAGTACAGACGCATTGTTTGGTCGCAATTGATAATGTTTCTGAGCGAACGCAACATATCTGTTCCTGTCTTTCTATTTCTTGCCTGCTTTTTGTGTTTAGATTCTGCCTGGGACCACTTCCGATGAGGCCAGAAGGTCCGGAAGCCTGCTGGTGCACCTCTGGAGTTTGGGACCTGCGACATAAGTATCTGATCATTATATCCATTACCAAGATTCTGAGTTGAGAGGCACTGGTAGCTTCGTGTATGGGCACCGAGAGATTCCAAATTCGATCTTTCCAGGAAAGGTCTCCGTACCCTTTTCTTCTCCTTACTCATGGACTCCTTTATAAACAGAAAACTGATGAAAGAGATCAAATGTGTAATGCCCTTACAGCATCCAAATTCGGGTACACACTAGGTAATCAGGTTGAAGGGGTGGCATTGATGGGGTGTATAAGGGTTTCAGCGATGGTCTTTGGCCCGTCCGAGTTGGTTTAGGCCACGCTGGTTCAACTTTTTGGAGATGACTGGTACGGAAACAAGGATGGATCCATGAAAAGTTGGAATCCTCATTTCCACAAGAAAATTTAGGGCTGCCTCTCGGACGTCCACACCTTGCTTGCTTCATGACAGCTACCTTCTTTGGAAAATTATCGTTTTCCACTCCACCCACATTTCTTCTTGCTTTACTCGGCCCTTTTTCCTCCCCCTTTTGCTTTTGATCTTCTCCTTTTCTATCTCCCAATGCCTAACAGGAAAGACTCTACCGTCCCTCGGAAGGAATGGTTCAGGAACTTCTCTTAGATTGACCGGGTTGAGCTCGATGAGGCTCGAGGGGTGAAATCGTCCTGAACCTATCATGAGTAGACACTCTATATTCGTGTCCAACTTCGGTGGCGAGCGACCTGCAAAAGGATTTTCGGGTGCCGGTATGCGATCGGAGAGTCTGGGAGTGAATGTCAGTGAAAAATGTACGTCCTCAACCTTTTTTACGATCGGATGGAGTTGAATCAAAATTGAATTGATTGATGGGGATGGGGGGAGGTGGGGGAAGAGAATCAACCGTGAATTGACACTGACCCCACCAAGAATTCTCCTCGAGCCACCAATCTTCGGTTTTCAGATTCTCGTCTCTTGGCCGGTGAGATTTGGATTCTCGATCTTGAGGTGGCGCACAAATTGATCTCGTTCGCAAAAGGAGCTTTTGTAAATTGTGGGTGTCATACAAACTTTGGGGGACCGGATGGATGACGCGCATGTGGACTCTGATGTTACTGAACCATCGAACAAGCCACGGTTCGGCCGGTTTATTTCTGGTCGGTTTTCTCGATGTCGTGAATTGCAACCGGGCGTGCTCTTGACGCTACCTCACATAGAATTTCTTCGAAAAATAGTCCGTTAATACCCTTACCCTTTTTTTTACTCTGGGAAATTCTAAGAAGGTTTCTTTTGTCTTTTCACGTCCGTAGTCCCCTTTTATCTTTCCATGTTTTTTTTTTCCCGGATTGATGATAATTGTACAGTTCTTTACTTGGCCAAAAAGAATACTCATGGTTCCTATCCCCCACATTGTCACGATCAAATTTATTCCCCTAGCCTGCCACAAGAGAAATTTTCCAAGACAATGAGTACAGGTTAAAAGGAAAAAATGGTGGGAAAACAGAAGGCGGTCGGCGTTGAAAGACATTTGTTGTCAATGTTAAGGGAGGGAGAATTTATGGCAATGAAAACCCGTTTGTTCAAGCCAGCTAGCTGACTGATGATAACGATGCACTGTGCTAACCTCAATTCTAAAAGGATGGTGAAGAGGGGTCTCTTACAATGAAATCCTTGAGCATGATACATTTTAACCTATCACACAGGACCTTTTCTAAAGGTGTGTGACCAAAATTCAGCCCCACATTTGTGGCAAAGGTCGGAGATGCTGGCAAAATCATACCCGATGGGTTAAACTTGCGGGTCTGGCTATATTGGTTGAGAGTGAGCACGACGGACCAATAGAAGACCATGCTGATCTTTTTTTAATAAGATACTGACCACTAGTCCGTTGAGATAAGGACAGAGAATGAGGATTCATTGACGCTGTTGTCCAATTGTTGGGTTTAGTGCATATGATCTCACAACATTTGACCAGTTGAATCCAGATTGAGTCAGGAATTCTGGTAGCAAACTTCATTTCAGAGTGCGTTTATCATTTATCACTCGATTGTGGGACGTAGGATTGGAACAGTGCGTATGAAGGTGTACGGTGGATGTAAGAAAGTGTTATTTAGGATTCAGCATATCCCTAAAATTTACAAGAAACTAAACTCGATTCCCCTGGGAAAATCTTGGTCGGTGTACGTACGACCTTGGATAGCATGTTACAAAAGTCAGAAGCAGCGCCTCCGGTCATGAAAAGGCTATTATAAAGAGGACTCTACATATTGAAGATAAACATCAGGGGAAATGAGAAAGCAACTCCTTAGAGTACTTGGATGGTATGAGGTAGGGAAAAAAAACTAGTACATGTCCATAAAATATCAAAATCTCTCATGAACAAGTGTGTTTTTTTCTTACAAAATTTATTGTGGTAGAGCTCAATGAGGTGGAGACAACTCAAGAAGAGGTAGATTCTATGGAGACCCCTAAAACTCAGCTTCTGGAGGTAAGGTAGAGAGACATGACAGTGTTTATGAGAGACTGATCAGTATACTCAGTACCTGGAAAACTATGTTAAAATCACTTCGACAAATTGTGTATCAAGAGATGGTGGCATCGAAGAATACTGAAAATCGTGTACAAATCAGATTGCTTGTTGATTAGTCTTCAAAACATACAGGAGTGATGATGAGGGCGTGACAACTTGAATAAGTTCATCGGTCATGCATCTCAAGAGATGGAGCTCGTAAATGGATTGAGAAGAGCAAACAAATCAGACATCAATTAGATCAATTCAAGCAAACATGGATATTTGTTGGGAAAACTTAGCATCAAGTCGGAAACTAGTAGGAGACTTGGTTGTCTCAGTAGAAAATCAAACCATAATTTCTTGATCTTGAATTAAGGACAATAATACTCCACCAACTCCAATTCCCTTTATTATCTAAATTATTACTCATAACATAGAAGATTTTAACATCCCAGTTTGTATAATAATACCACCAAAGGAAGTGAATCTCTCGGTAATATATACAATATGTGATATAGGAGTATTTAACACATGAGAACGATTGTTATAATCTATTATATATTTATAATCAATAACACTAATATTGTGAGCCATAATTGGCTTATGAATTTCTTGTGGCACCCAAAAAAAAAAAAAACTAATAGATTCCACTACTTGTGTCTCATTAATATATATATATACATATATATTTACACTGTCAGATGACAGTTATTTGTTTATATATCATTTTTTTTATGATGACATGCTAATGTGTATGACATGTCAATCACTTTCGTCCATATCAGTAATTTTTTATTTATTTTAGCCGCTCGCCACATCAAAATGATATGTCATTAAGTAACGAATATGTCAACAAACCTTTTAAAGTTAAAACACTAATATATTGTGTAACTCAATATATGATATTGAAAGAATCATTTTAAAATATATAGAATTTAAGTAAAAAAATAAAAATATATATATTTTAGTAAAGAAGTGAGAGAAAAAAATATGTGATATTGAAAAAATTATTTTAAAATATATAGAATTTAAGTAAAAAAAACAAATATATATTTTAGTAAATAAGTAAGAGGGAATAAAAGGTATCCAAAGAAGAAGGGTAAAGGATTATCGCAAGAAATTGGCGGCAGCCCTGAGTGGTTGGTTAATTTCCAATTAAAGTATCCCTTTTACTAAGTGGAGAAAGTTCGAGAAAGGAGATTCATCGAATGTCATCATGTCCATGTTGGTAACTTTGTTACAGTAATTAAGTAATAAACAATATTTAATATATAGTTGAGGTAAATATATCAGTTTTATTAACTTCGTGTGGACTTTTATCTCGTTTCCTTGCCTAAGAGAAGTATAGCAGCTTATGATCATGGATATCCAATGGATGCAAGGTAGTGGCTGCACATGGCCACACAGAAAAAAAAGAGATCAAAATTGATTATGAAAAAGGGAAAAAGGAACCCCATGGGCACTCGAATCTGTTGTCATCCTCTCATTGGGTCCTTTTTCCTTTTTGTTAATCGCCTTTGGGTGGGATCGATCTCTTATTCAATAGGTCCAACAAAAGCTTCACAATAGATGAAATATCTTTGCAACATATGTGTGTGTGGCTGTTCAATCGAGGCAACAGACTTATTCTTATCTACCCTTTTATCACATACAACTTTAGTGTCAAAATTTGCACGGACTTACATAACAACCTTTCAAGAATAATAATAAAAGGTTCAATACATTTTACCAGAATGTTGTTTTTAAAGTTTAAAATGGTGATGGAGTTAATGTCCATAAGTTAATGAGTAGGATAAAAATGGAGATATAAGAATTTGCTATTGAAGGAAAGAAGAGCAAAGACAGTTGTGGTAACTGAGATTGGCCACCATTTACTCAGTCGAGGTCAATATGACCAACCTCACACCATAATCACCTACTTGATCTATTCATCCATGGTAAATCATATACACCAAATAATTGATTATAAATCAAGTTATTATCAAATCAAATTCTTGAAAAAAAAAGTGGAAACCCTATTCCTTTTTGTTATGAAAAAGGGAAAAAGTGATTATGAAAAGGGGAAAAAGGAACCCATGGGCACCCGAATCTATTGTCGTCCTCTCATTGGGTCCTTTTTCCTTTTTGTTAATCACCTTTAGGTGGGATCAATCTCTTATTCAATGGATCCTCCAAAACCTTCACGATAGATGAAATATCTTTGCTGCATATGTGTGTGTGGCTAATCAATCGAGGCAACAAACTCATTCTTATTTGCTCTTTTATCACATACAACTTTAGGGTCAAAATTTGCACATACTTGCATGACAATCTTTCAAAGAATAATAATATAAAATTCAGTACATTTTAAAATGGTGATGGAGTTAATGTCCATAAGTTAATGAGTAGGATAAAAATGGAGATATAAGAATTTGTGGTCGAAGGAAAGAAGAGCAAAGACAGCCGTGGTAACTGAGATTGGCCACCATGTACTCAGTCGAGGTCAATACAACCAACCTCACACCACAATCACCTACTTGATCTATTCACCCATGGCAAATCATATACACCAAATAATTGATTATAAATCAAGTTATTATCAATTCAAATTCTTGAAAAAAAAAGTAAAAAACCTATTCGATCCCTTCTTAGCTTGTTCTTCTTTTCCTATCTCCTTTTCATCAAGTAAGTTTCCTAGGAATATAAAAAAGAAAAGAAACTATTAAGTTGGTGAAGGTATTTCTAAATGAATTAATATAGTGGAAGAGTTTGCCCTTTCAAGGATATCCACTTTAGGCAAAGGTTCAGAGGGAACTATGGGGTAAAGAGTTTAGCTATATAAGGGAAGACAAGCTTTCATTTCTTCCTCTCTCTCACACACAACCACAACACAGACAATCCATCAACAGTCTCCTATTTCTCTCTTCCGGTCTCACAACAATTTCAGGGTTTTGATTCATGCGTTTCATTCTAGAAGTAGGCTGATTAAAGGAGGAGGTAAATCGTCACTGATCCATTGATACCCTTCCCTTTAATTTCCTTCCATTACATCACATATCTTCCTCTTCTTCTTTCTACTACAACTTTGATAAGATTCAGTAAAGAGTGTTACAGATGTGATACTCGTGCCTCTTGATCCGACCCATGTCCATTTTTTTTTGTTCTTTTAGGGTTTACTCTATAGATTCACTTCTCTCCTATTTGTTAATCAGTACTTTGATAAGTCTATATGCAACAGCCATTGGTAATCTATCTAAAAAATATCCTATGTAGCAAGCTCAGGGCAATTTGGGACTTGGTGAACTCGATTCTATAATGGAATCACTATAATTAAAGTTAACCTTGGATCAAAGGGGAGAAAAATAAGTTATGAGAGCATTTTGTTTTTCACTTGTTGGCTATTAATTCGTTCTCCTCGATGAGTCACCAAGAATGGGGATAAAAGAGGTTCGAGGGGGCATCACAACCTCCAAACTCAAGTCAACTTGTTAAATATATGTAGTGCTTGAGTCAGCCAGTTTTGAGCTTTTGAAAGGCTTAGACGTTCGTTCATGTGCTGGGGCATGTGGAATTTACACAAGTTTTGATCCCAACCTTCCGAGCAGCAGTTTTACACCCAAAAAGAAGGAGGAGAAGAAGAAGATTTGAGATATAACATGGATCTAATACAACTTATTTAGTTTCGTGCTTCCTTTTTTCTTTATTTTTCCTTGTCATGTGTCTGTGTAGGAGAGCTAGAAATCATAGTGGGCGAGAGGATAAAGATGAAGAAGATCGATGATGCAGCTGCAAGGCAGCTGACCTTCTCTAAGAGGAGAAGAGGGCTCTTCAAGAAGGCTGAGGAGCTCGCCGTCCTCTGCGATGCCGAGGTTGCCCTCATCCTATTCTGCACCAACGGCAAGCTCTTCGAGTACTGTAGCTCCTCCAGGTTCGCACTTATCATCATCTGCAAAAAAAGTTGGAAAAAAAAGGGACTTTAAGAATGAATCGCTACATATGACAATTTGGTCTCCAACCAAACTTGATATTGTGATAAAACTTCAGGTGTTTAATCGAAAGAAATCGAAAAAGTCAAAGTCATAACCATGGAAGAGGGTTAATTGGCCAAAAGGCGGAAACACTGCTAGGGTTTCGGTTACTTGTTCTAAGTTCTAATTTCTAAAAGGGGCAAATATAGCTGGAACTCTCAAGCTAAATTGCTAGACAGTGGTCGTTGCTGCTGCTGTATAGCACTGGCACGGCATCAGTGGTGACAATTTAGGCCTTTCATGACCAGCCATTCTCGAATAAGTGAAGCCAGATCACTCGTTCTAGTTTACACTCCATAATGAGCTGGGAAGGTAGCTAGGTTCGTTAGTAAAGCTGGAATATATGTAATAGAATATAAGTTAGCTGGACAGACGACGATGGTAGTAGTATCGTCAATAAGTTTTCTGGTATTCGCGGGGATTTTACTGATGATTTCCAGGATTTGTAGACTGTAAATCGAGATTATGATATTTACTTGGGTAACGGCCATTTAGAACCCTAGAGGAATACATAGGGAGTCATGGGCAATCACTGCGTCCAGTTTCCCCACAAAAGTCATGGAATCAAAGCCCTAAATTTACACTTGTGTATATGACAGATATCAAAATTTTCTAAAAGCATAAAATATCGTATCCAGTAAGGTAACTAGAAGTTGGTTTCCACATTAATCTATTTGAGCTAGAATTGAACATGCGCTCAAAGGGGTACGAGACAAGCAAATGACACTTGGAAGAAATTTCAAGTTCAAGCACATCATGACAAAGCTTATAAAAAGAAAAATATATCGTACGGTTTCAAACCCAATTGGAGATCTCATTGTTCTTTGATGTGAACCGAGACAAGAAATTCTTTGGTTTCACTCAACTTAGGGAATAATATTAGGGATCGGGGCAAGTTGATCTGCATACCCATATAACCGTACCTGGCCATAACTGTTAGATATGCCCATAGGCCTCAAAGAATTTCTCGTGCTTGGGTATGGCTGTTTCCATAAGATCGATCCCTACCGTTCATAATTCTCAAATTTCTACCCGTTACTTTAGAGTCATTCACATTTTTCACCCACAAATTTGGGTAAATTCTAATTGATTGCTAAATATAGGATGATGACAATAATTCTTATTAACGTGGAATGTTGACGTGTTGATTCTCACCCGATGTCGCGATGACACTTCATATCAAATTGTCACATCAACATATCAGGCCAAGTAGGAATTGATACTGTTATCATCTATTTTAACGGTGTGTCAAATTTAGGGCTCATATGAATCGTGAAACAGAAATTTTAGGACTGAATGGACCAGAGTGAAGGTTTCATGACGACTCAATGCGAGGATGAGTTGAAGTCTTAGGACCCTCACGGTAATTTATTCATTGTTTAAGCACCAAATTACACTCTCACCATATTAATCTTATATTAAATGTCCAAATGTGGATATTAGTATGTTACCAATGAATCATTTGTCAACATTAAATGGCTCATTAGAAAGATAAAATTTTCCAAATATACATATTTTAATCATTTATGAAGAAGTTGGAATTTGTCCAAGGGAGAGAAGATTGAAATTTCGCCTTTTCCCACAGGAGGCTACCTCTTGGCTGCATTTGGGCATTAAATTTAAATCTCGTGGAGGGAATAAGATGGGCGCCTAAAAGGATACCCACTTTTCCACGTTAAGAATATTCCTATTCTGTCCCCTTTTTACCTTTCCTGCTCCTTTTCTTCCTCCCTTTGCACTGTATACGCTTGCGTTCCTTTTTTCCCGGCGAGGGAGGCCAGTCCCCCGTGGAATCTACAGGTGGAAGAAAGCAAAACTTGAATGGCGCACGACCACCAAGCACGTGCTGGTCTTGGATTGTGGTCCATGAAAACTGTATCAAGACTCTTTTTCTTTTTCTTTTTTTTGGGTCCATCCCATCCGATATCCAAATATCTATTAGGTTCGAGTCAAATCGACTTATCTAGAAATTAAAATTCTCTGAACATGAATTGTCTCTGTCTATAAAAACTTTAATACTACTTAAAAAGAAAGACACATTGAGCCATTTTCTTCTCTTGTTATGCATTTCTCCTATCTTTTGCACCACCGATTGATCCGCTGGTAACGATCATAGTTTTTGAAACCTGATCGGACACGAAACTAGTTAAGGCATGAGTTTATGGGTCGGACCAGGGTTCAATAGATCTAATTGCATATTTAATAAATAATATTACTAATAAATTGATATAATATCATAATTTGACACTGATTTATAATGAAAAATATATCGATATAACTATCATATTAACTCAAAGTTTCATATAGAATATAAATACAAGTCTAGTAAAATAAAATAAGTACATTATAATATACTTTTTTATTTTTTAATTTTAAATTGTCCAATTTTTTCCACCATTTCAATTGGATTTCCCGATCTGACTGAGAACTAACTGGTTCAATCGGAGTTGACCACATTACAATATAATTGGATTGATTATGGAAACCGAATTGAGTGAATTGCCGGTTCCCGGTCGAACTGGCCCGCCCGGTCCGGTTTTAAAAACTATGGCAACAACCTTTTGATGCCATTCCAAGCCGAATTCTCATCTCGGTACATTGCTCCGGAGTCCAAATGCATTTATTCCTGAAAAGAAAAAACATGATAGGACGAGAACAAGACGTAGTATTATTACCTGGACTCAAAATTTCCTGAAATTTCTAATCGAACGATAAGTTCGGAATTTAATTTCTTCTGATTCTGTCCTCCTAATTTTGTGAAGCATGAAGCATACAATATCGAGGTATGATCACCAGCGCTGTAACGTGGGAGGAGCAGGCGAGCCGGTGCCACCTCTTCATGTTCAGGTGACTAATCATTTCGCTGTTAATGTCCTCGATTAATACTGCTGCATCGACTCGGGAATCATAAAGTCGCTGTGACGATTAACAGGCAAGAACTACGTATATTATCTTGAGTACCTATTGACAGTACTATGTATCATCGATTTCAGCCAGAGAACAGCGATCGGACTGTTGACATGAGCAAGGGAATGGTGAGTAACAGCAGCAAGCGAAGGTAAAGTGCATTAACAGAGGCTAGTAGGTCTGATGTGTTACTGCAGGATGTGGCCAGCTCAAGCTTGTCGCAACTGCAGCGGCGTTACATGTAATTGCGCAGGTGTCTACTAGTCAATATCGTATTTTCTGAACATCGTGCCCAAAAATTTGAACAGGAGGGTGAGGGAAGAGGATATCCAGGGGCTGAATCTGGAGGAGCTGCACCAACTAGAGAAGATAATCCAAGTCGGGCTCAACCGCGTGCTTGAGACTAAGGTTCGGATGCGTCTAATCTCTACTCTATCTGGTCGAAACAGCCAATACAATGCGCGTGCCATGTCATTTCGAAACTTAAGACGGAAATGGATTGTCGGCGATACAACTGCCATTGATCCTATGCAATTCGATCTATTTGCCACAAGTTCTAAGAAGTAAGAAGTCATTTCCAAAACATATGCTCGCTACATCTGATCGTGAAACTCATGGTTAAAAGGAAACCTGACAGCAGGAGAAGAAGCCCGTTTCATGGCTACTCATCTCCTCGATAACCACGATTCCTGATCGGTTGTGGGAGGATGTGTTACCGAGGGTTCACAAAACTAAATGCATGAAATAATAAGAGAGATATTACATTGCTCGATCGATTAGTAACGAGTGTATATCGTCTGGATTCCCTTGACAGGAAAAGCGAATAATGGGAGAGCTTGCCACACTTCGGAAGAAGGTTAGCCATCTTATCTAGCTAATTTCAGTATTTTCGTTGCTTCACTAGAAATGAAAATCTTCTTTTTGATGAGTGTCTTCGAGTTGCCCGTCGGACGGGTATCTGCAAGAAAGTCAAATTCGGGCATGATGGTCCGGGTCGAACCCTTTCATGCTTAAACCAGCATCTAGGCCAGATAAATGGAAGATGAGAGGAGGAGTTATTGAGGGGAGGCCGGAGCAAGAGATATACGGGGTGTATTTGAGCAGTTGGTTCAGTAGGAGCATGTGAGAGTTGTTCGACTGGAGTGGTCGGTTGTAGGCCGACTCTGGGTCGGTGGGCTGCTGTGAGAGTCGGTCGGTCGGTCGGTCTGAGGGCCAGTTCGGGCAGCCACGTTGTTGGCTGGTAGGCGTTTGCCAGGTCGGGTCACCTTCGGGCCTGGCAACCCCAAAGTGGTGTCCATATCACTTTTGGTTTTTATTTTAGGTACACAAGGGAAGACAAAAACGCGTGGGGGGAAGATAAATTAAGCGTCCATGCAAATCATAGCAAACGTGTAAAAGGTTTCATTTCATCTCCTAAGTAAAAGCTTTCACGGAAAATGCAGGCCGATCTGCTTAATGAAGCCAATAAGCAGTTGAAGAAGAAGAAGGTAAGAAAGCCCACCCGATTCGAATGTCGAGTCGGACATTCATCGAACATTCAACCCTATCCTGTCACTGTCTCGTGCTCACGCGGTGCCCTTCTCGATGTGTCTTCAGATGGCCCTGGTGTCTCAGCGGAAGCACGGCAGTGTCCTCAACCGACAGAAGGATTCGGCCGATGTTGTCCCCGCTGCTCCTCCTCCCTTCGAGGCCAAGAGCTCCGACACATCGCTCAAGTTAGGGTAAGTAAACGATGTGCCTCGTATTCTGACCGCGAGGTGTAATCGGTCCACGCGGATCGTGTTTAGCTCTCGCCGCCAAATTCTGCCGGTTGTCGGAATTTTCAAAGTGTTTCGGACTGAAAAGGATTCCCGAATTTCGCAGGCTTCCTTTCCCGAACTGAACACGGAGGCTGGATGGCAGGAGCATGATTTGCAGAAGGAAATAAGATGAAGAGTGCCTTCTGATTTATATGGGTAGAAGAATAACAGTGATGATAACTAAGCACGCAAAGACGAACTTAGAAATCATCGATGAATAATATAAAATGTAAGACGTTCTCTGTGTCTGGTCTCCCGATCAGCCAGCCAGGATTCACTTGTCTTACGGTTAAAATGATCGAATGATATTATTATTATTATTATTAATAAAAATTGTAGTTCCAGTATTATTTTATTTTATTTTATTTATTATTTTTTCCATTGTTGATTACGATTGCCACTTGGAACTTGATAGCACTTAAAGCGCGCGGGCTGTTTGTCATTGGGATCATCTAAATGATTTAATATGTTTTTATTTTAAATAATTTATAGATTTTGTAAATGAAAAAAATATGATAAAATAGTAAAAAAATTACTTTTTAGTGAACTATATATAACCTAACTCAAATTAGGGTCAATTATAACTTAATTTGACTTCAAAATATATGATTGGATTGGAGAATTTGGAGGGAAGGGAATGAAGATGGGTTAAGAGGTGAGGTAGAAATTATGGAGGTATAAATTTTACTTTCGTTATAATATTATAATTAAACTGAATAAAAATTGACTTGGCTCGAAAATATAATCTAGATATGATAGGAAAAAATCATGGCTATATCGAAAATTTTGGATTATATTGACCTAAAAGTATAAAAAAATATTTATAATAACAAGAAATTTATAAATTTTTATAAAATGATTAATTATGTACAAATAATTATATTTTAATAAGTATTTCAATATTTTCTTTAAATGAATATAATATTTAAATTAATCTCAATATGTATTATGGTGACTAAAGTTTTTTTTATAAGTAAATCTAAGAAAGTTTTAATATAATTTGAACTCTATCCTCAATTTTAATATTCTCTTTTTAAAAGTGATATATAATCAATCCAATGGAAGAAAGAAGATTAGAAGGAACAAGCGTGTGGCCTGGTGCCGTAGCATGTGACTAGACTTGTCGATTCGGATTAGCTTGATAACTTTGCATGCCACACTATTTCGATAGATCCAAAAATCCAAGCTCCAGTATAAATATTTAGTGTTTTGAATTGTCATATCCAAAAATCAAATAAAAAATTAAATTTAAATAATTTAA
>CXYZ01013015.1:182692-270787 GCA_900006705.1 Sonneratia caseolaris | reverse complement strand
AAAATATTAAAATATAATTATTTTATTTTTATACATAATTAATCATTTTAAAAAAATTATAATTTTATTTTTGTTATAAATATTTGTTTATACTTTTTAGGTGGTACGAATTTTTTTGTCGATTTTTCCGCGCTATACATGGGCCATACTGTCGGGCCGGACCAGTTTTTGGTATATGTACATGTTTCAGTTGGGACAGGGCCCACCAGTTCCCTACGAATGGTGGATTGGGCCGTTCGGGATGCACCTTTTCGAATTCAAAAAAAGAAAAGAAAAGAAAAGCGGATGAGGCTACGAGTGCCGTCACCGGGTGGTGGATTGATTGATTCTGCAGCCGTCGACGGCCCTAATTGAGAGGGGGCAGGCTGGCAGCTATTAGCGACAGTTTCAGCACCCCTACCCGCGCTCTCACGTCGTTTCACTCGTTTTTTTTTTCCATTTAATTTTTGAATAATATTTTCAGTAAAATATTAATTTTTATAGAAAATTTGGTTTCCGATGAGCAAAAAAGGGAAGACAATGGTGTAATCCAAGAAGTCTTGTTCACCAATGGCCGGTCCAATGAGTTCACAATTAGTAAAATCTTTTTAAGAAGATGTATTAGAAGATATTTGAATATAAAATTTTTATTTGAGGTCATATAAAAGGAGTAGAATAAGTATTTTAAAAATAAATTTAAATAAAATTTAACCTTCTAATCCATCTTTTATATATTATAATTAATTGATTAATCTAAAATTTATATTAATTTTAAGGAATAAATATTAAATCACAATTATTTTTGATATAATTAACATATATATTAATTTTTTTTGTAATAAAAAAAATTTCTACTTTCAAGTTAGCATGAAAATTTCAGCCTATAATATTTTTGTACTGTGATCAAACCAACTATCTGGTCAGCACTATAAAAAAAAAATCAAGTGATAGGAATGAAATATTTAAAGTTTTAGGATAAAATTGTAAAAGAGTAACTGTGAACAAAGATTTTCCATTTTTCTCCCCCAAGTAAATATCGGGCACACAATGTTCGGCAAGACGGGCAACTCGGCGTTCGTCTCTGAACGATTTGTCGTTTTATACCTTAGCCTAAGCTCTCCGTCTAATCCGACGTTTACAATCCGTCGGCTAATTTAATCTGATTCATCCATTCCCTCTCTCTCTGTGTGCTGATAATAATCTAGGGCACGAACTTCAAACCCTTGCAGGGTTGGCTCGCACTCTCGGCCCCGTCAAGACTCCAGCCAATCTCGCCGTGAAAGTGATCGGGAGCTCAGTTGCTCGGAAGGTTCAATCTCTTCTCCCCAGAGGGTGGGTGCGTGATCGGTTGTCGTCTCCATGAAGAGCTCCTCCTGCAGAAGCCTCGAGGTGTTCGATTTCAAGGAGGAAGACGAGATCCCCGAAATAGCGGCCGGCAAGTATTTGGGGAAGTTCAGGAACTCTAGCGTTGACGATCACTCCGGCTTGAAGTGCAAGTTCCTCGAATGCGGTATGCTCGTGATCATCCTATCAGAATTTTTAGTTCCAAGCGTTTAAAGAAAAAGATCTGGTGAGGTTCTGTGATTCCTGCTTGTCATTTACGCTTCTCTTGAGTGCTGGAAATAGTTTGGTTATTAGGCTGCTGGGGAGCGTATACGAGAAGAAATGCAACGTGCTTAATATTATGAGTGCAGTCAGCATTCTTGGCTGCTTTAACCCTATTGTAGTTGTTCTTTTGTTTATCGTGTTTCAGTGTTGCCTAAATGATGTCTAAGGGTAGGAAACGTGGAGGTGTGGGATAAATGAATCTCGGGGATACCTATACTGGTGCTAAGTTGATGTGTAACTGATGATGTTTTTGTTTTGATTTGTCTTTACTATTTTGATGGCCTCCTCCCACAGAACATCATCTGTGCTATTTTTGTAACTAGCTTGTGTCAGGAATCTCTAGAACAACTATTTCCAAAGAATCCAGCTGATCATCTCAAATGGATTGTGGGACCATTGTTTTAGTGTATCTTAAGGACTTTTGCTTGCTAAAGAATGCTTGAAGTTGAAAGTAAAGTCAAGGCTTTTGAGAACTCAGAAGTGGAGCTGAGATCCCTTGTTGGATGTTATCTTTGACAGATACATTAGATTGAAACATGTGGGTGATTGATTACCTGCAACTCATTAGGAGATTGTGGCTTAAATATTTGCAAGAAGCAGTTTAATATTCTGCCCTGTCAAGTTTAATGCTTGACAATGGGAAAATCTTCCAAGCCAAAGGGCATATAGATGCTTTCCAGTAATTGTTTCTGGGGCTCAGAATTATGTTGAATTGGATTTTCAAGAATTGCACGGGGGTAAATTTAAAGTTTACTGTTTTATTTAACTAGGTAATGTAGTCGCTTGAGAATAAGTTGTAGAGAACAAGGCAGCAGTTGACACAATCATCATGGTTCTGTTGTACATGCTGCTGATTGTTTTTTTCCCCTGGCTGTAGGGGCATGCATGCATATCTCCTTAACTGGCGGATCTGTTTGTGGGCCATATAATAATGATCATCTTTATAATGGGGCAATGAATGATCTGATTTGGGTATTTAGCTGTAGATTGTATCATAGTTGGCACAAGACAGCTATACTCTGTTGACTATTTTTTCTTTGATTCTATGTGGTTACAAACATGTTCACTATGTATTGGGTTTGTTTGCCATCTATCATCTATTCAATGAGTCTTTTATTGAATATGCATTTGAAATGCATGATTAAATTAATTTGTGCATTATTAGTAGCCTTATAATTTGGGATTAGGTGCACTACATCCTTCAATTATTATTTAGTGAATTTCTTTACAATATCTTCTCTTTAAATTATTAATAGCTTGTCTTGTGTGGTTTACTTGGTTATTTATGCTTCGAAATCTGTATATCTCTCTAATGGATGGCATTTAGGACTTATTTGCCATATGAACGTCACATTGTTTTAACATTCCTTGCTGTAGCCTATGGATCCAATCTTCCAAGTAAAAATGCTAATCATGTGCCTTGTCTAGATGTTGACAACATTGATGATGATGCTAGTGAGAAAAATTGCATGATAAATGCTGCATTCGGCACTGGAGGATCAAATGCTACTGTCAGTTTTGCTCTGCAATACAATTCTTTAGGTGCTGGAACACACACTTATTGCATGCTTGATCAAGAACATAGGAGTTCATGTTCTGAACTAGAGATGAGAACTTCAAGTCCGAATGGATCTTCACCTGAGGAAAGTCCATCAAATAGTCCCCTCTTGGAGTCTTCTTCCAATGTGAGTGAACTTAAAATATTTGTTCAGATTTTATTAGCATCATGCATGTGAGAATTCAGAATAATGGAGCTCTTTGCAGGACAAGTCTGTTGATCTCAATTCTGATGCTGATGAGAATGTCAATGAGCAAACCTCTACTTCAGATATAGAAGAAGGTGGTTCTTGTTATATGTTTTTTTTTTTTTATGACAATCAAGCCTCAAAGCCATGGATTGCATTGTGGTATATGCTCCTCTATATTTTGATATTTTCATTATTATTATTATGTTATTTCAGGTTCTTTAAATGGTCTGGCATCACACTTTCCTGTGGACAGCATGGAATTGGTAACACTGATCTCTTTACTTTTGTAATCTGATAAGGAAATTTAATATGCAGCACCAATTTTGATGTGCTGAATGCTATCCTTATAATTTTCCCCCTTAGTAAGCGCTGTCAGTTTGGGATGTCTAATGTCTGTTAATAACTCCCTGGATATGCTGATGTTACTTCAACCACTATAATGCATATCATGCACCAGCAATATGTTTAGCATAACTTTGATTTATTCGTACATGTTTTTATACTGCATTTCTTCCTTTCAATTACCATTTTTAGCTACATCTGACCTTTCTTCCCTTTTCTTTTCATGCTAAATTCTTATTTAATCCCATGCTGAACAGAATATCTGTGATTGCTTGGTCATCTATATTGTTTGGATACTCTTCACACTTGCCTTGGGTGATATAACAGGTTTTCATGAGAAAGATTAACTATTCTATCACGGTTATAAAGAAGTAAATTGGCATGCTAGTGATCAACAGTTGTTTCGTCTTTTCTTACATCTTGCTAAAATATTCCAAATTCGTCCTGAAAAAGCACCTATGCAATTGCAGGTTGGCACAAATAGGGAACTTGTGGTTTTCCCTGAATATGTCATATACAGGGCCAGTTATTACATGGAGCCCCATCTTAGCTTTTCTCAAGCCAGTGTGAAAGTTGAGGTTTTGACTGCTGATGGAAAAGAAAGAAGCTTCATCTTTGAATGCTCTGTAGATGATATTGTTAATATTTCATGTCAGTGCTTTAACAAAGTAAGTAATGAAAAAATGTTGTTAAAATGTTTTTCCCTATGTCCGTGTCGCATGAATGCTGAGTAACATGGTAACTATACAAATTTTCAGGTTGAAATGGTCTTGATCAAGTTGTGTGTGACCTCTAACAAAGCAGTGCAAGATGACAGCACTAATAGATCTTTTGGTTAGTGCACATATTGGAGTCTCCATCTGCCTTCTTAACTTTTACGATATTTGCTTGGATCATTCATGATACTTGGACTATTGTTTTCATTGTACTCTTCCTGTGATGAGTAATTAATTTTTTTTTTGTTTTATTTTATTCCTGTGCAGGTATTGAGGAGTTGAAATTTGCTGTTGTTGATCCAAACTGGTTTAAGAAACAGGATATAATTAGGTCCCTGAATGTGAAATATTCAGCTATATGGGATTTTGTATTTGCGTGAGTACATTTTCTTTGATGTTTCCTGTTCAGTTTGCAATCTGTTGCAGAAATTTAGAGGTTATTAATATATATATATAAATATAATATCTACATATGAACTGAAGTTTCCTATGTCTCACTCTGCCGGCTCATATTGTCAATAATGCTCTCTTATGCTGCCACATTAGCAAATTTTACTATACAAACTGTATCTTTGTACTCTAGTGACCCGATGTACTATATTTGTGAAAACAAATCAGTGTTCATATGAAAATAACATAAAAAATGGTCTCATCTATGAATGAAATAAGCATAAAAGGGGGAAAAAGGAAAGTACAGTCAACATAAATAAATCAATAAAAAATTCCACCATGAACATGAAAAAAGAAGCTAAATTAATGAAAATGCAACTATGAATCATAAACCATAAAAAAGAGAAATGTAATCCAGAAAATAGGCTTTATTGTATGCATGTGCAATTCTTATAAGGACTTAATTAAAGTTGAAGAGGAATGGCCTTTGAATTGGCAGTTTAGCTCGTTTCTATTCAAGTACTTTTTTTTAATTGTTATTATTTGAACAATCATCGGTTCAAAAAATTATTTCTGGAATCATCCGTTGATTAATTTAAATTCCTGCTCTTAGTTTTAATTCATTTAACAATATATTCTCTTTTGTAGGACTGACATAGGTGTGGATGTTGTTGACATGAGTCGCTGGAAGCATTATTTTCCTAAGTAAGTAAAGCAATACAATCTTCATAGATTTCAGTTTGATTTTCATTGTTGTCACATGTCACTATCTTATGTTCTCTATCAATTGCAGTCTATGAGTCTTGACATTCAACTGCTTAAAATTTTGTCTTGTTATAGAGTTTGTTTTCTATGGTTTTGACATGTAGTTTGTTGAAATGTGTTCAGAAAGAAGTGCTATTTAAACTTTTATAATTATAAATGAATATCTTATTTATCATTTGTCTGCTGCTTTAAAATAAGGTTCCCTCTGGTTTTGTATTTTCTTGCTATTTTGCAGTGATTACATGAATATTTTATACTTATGTACTGCACATTGGACCATCTGCATTTGCAGTTTTGAGGAGCCTTTTGACGAGCTCATCTACCCGAAGGGAGATTCAGATGCTGTCTCAATCAGCAAAAGAGATGTTGATTTACTCCTACCAGAAACTTTTATTAATGATACGATTATTGATTTTTACATCAAGTATGTACATATATAGCCATCTTTTATGGTTCAGTCGTTCTTTTGACATTTTGTTCCTGAAAGATATTCGATTTGGCGATATAGGATTCTTATGTTAATGAAACTGTGTACCCTCTCGTCTTATAGGATCAATTGGAGTTAGTGGGTCTAATTATATTTGAAATAGCTTTCTTTGAGAAACAAGTTTGTCTCAAAATTATATGTGGGAATGTGACACTTTTTTTCTAATGGTTCTATGTTTATCAGGTATTTGAAGAACCATATTCACGAAGAAGATGTGCACAGATTCCATTTCTTTAATAGTTTTTTCTTTAGGAAGCTTGCTGATATGGATAAAGATCCGTCTAGTGCTGGTGATGGCAGGGCAGCTTTTCTCCGTGTTCGTAAATGGACCAGGAAAATTAATTTGTTTGAAAAAGATTACATCTTCATCCCTGTGAACTTCAAGTAAGACCATTTGTAGAGCATACAATTTCATCTTTTAATGTTAAATCATAGATTTTATGCTGATATGGATGCTATATGTGAGCCGATGACAGCCTGCATTGGAGTTTGGTTGTCATCTGTCACCCTGGTGAGGTGGCTAGTTTTAGTGGTGAGTAGGATGAATGTTGCCATTTTTTTTCTTAATACGATCAGTTTTCATGGTCTTCCTTGTTGAATGATGACTATGGATTTCAATTGGATAATGTATCCTTTGATATATTTCTGTAATGTTCTGTTTGAAATTCCAGATGTAGAAGTGACTGAGGCTGCTAAATTACCATGCATACTGCACATGGATTCAATCAAAGGGAGTCATACAGGACTCAAGAATCTGGTCCAAAGGTACCTAGAAATAACAAGTCTACTGAGATATCTATATAAATGGAAAGAAAAAAGGAACAAGTCTACTGAGATTTCTAATAAATTGCTGCTTGCAAACAGATTGATTTTGATTTTTGATTGTGCATGGAATGTGATCTAGGAAGCTTAAGTCATTTCATCCAGAATTTCTAACGTCTCTTATTTATGGTTACTCATTGATAATAAAAGGTAGATATGCTATTGTAATCTTATCGCCAAGTTATGCCTGCACATCCTTTCCTATGTACAGATATGGATCTCCATAAAAGATATAAATTTATTGTCCGTGCAAGCATTCTTCTTTCTTCAGTCTCTAATTTTATCTCTGACTTTGATTTCTTTCTCAAAGATCTAATGATCTGCAAAAGATTCCCTGTATTAATAGATAATGCTATTCTTTGTATCTCCTTGCTCTATATTGTACTCATGAATATTAAATAAAAAATGTGCTTTGTCCTGATAATGACCATTGTGTTTCTTTCTGTTACTGCATTCTGATGGAAAGGAATGACTTCATTGAATGTGAAAGCTTAATTTCTCTGGTAGAATTTCTTGTTGGAATCTTGTAAAAACACTGAAGCTTCATTATGTTGAAGTTAGAGAACTAGATTTTTTATTTTATTTTTGGATGGATACAGAGAGCTAGATTCCAAACATTTTTGTTTCAGTTTATCACTCCTGAATGCTGACTTTCGACACTCTTGTAATATGGCAGTTATTTGTGGGAGGAGTGGAAAGAAAAAGGAAATGATACATCTGATGAGATCTCCTCAAAATTCTCCAATTTGCGATTTGTTCCTCTTGAGGTTTGACCTTTCGTTGCTTCTCATTTTCTTTGACTACAGCTGCATTTTGAAGCAATAACAGGTTCCACTTGTTTGTTCTGTTGTAGTCTTACATGAGCATCTTCTTTGACTTCTTGTATTCATCTTATGCCATTTCTTTAAATAAATCCCTAATGCTCAACTAAAAATTTTCATTCAATCAGAAAATTAAGTAAATGAATGAAGGAAACACGGCACCAACCACCCCAAAAGGCCTATGAATGCAAAGACCGGAACATGATTTTTGCCCTATCCTTTTTCTTTTCGTGGACTTAATCAACTATCAGAAATTAAACTATTTTTCCGGAGTATTATATTACAACAGATGTAAGTGCATACTTTGACAATTTTACTCATGTCTGTGCATTTGTCAAATCATTGTTTATTGTGGATATAATATTTATCTATGCTTGTGTTTCAGCTGCCCCAGCAGGAAAATTCATTTGACTGTGGCCTCTTTTTGTTACATTATCTGGAGCTCTTCTTGGCAGAGGCTCCTCCCACATTCAACCCTTTCAAAATATCCAAGTTCTCCAGATATGTGAGTTATTTGCTTGTTTCTTTTCAGATTGAAATCCTTTAGTGCAACCTTTTGATATGTTGTAGTCCTTTGTTGGTTGAAGAATCGGAGGCCAGTAATTGCTTTGACTTACCTTTCTGGCTTGATATCTTTTCTTATTCTGCCCATTAGTGTTTGCATAGTGGTTCTCCGCTTTCCTTCTAACTTGCTCATTTTCAAAAGGAAATATAAGCTTTTATTCCATGTGAATAGTTTCCTAATCTTTTGCAGTGGGAGTTGGATAACATCATCATTGACCCTTTATGTGATGTTTAAGTTTCTGTGCTCTGTAGTTGTTAAGAGTCAGTCCCCATTGTTTGTTTCTGAGGTTTAAGGATTCAATTATACTCATATAATGAAGCTAAATTCTTTCTAATTGCTATTTGAGGCTCTCATGATGATGCTTGCTTTTCTCAGCTCAATGCCAACTGGTTCCTACCTTCTGAAGCGTCTCTCAAGCGTACTCTTATACAGAAACTGATATACAGCCTTCTGGATGGGCAATCTCAGGAGGCTTCTCCTGCTGATTTTAGTGATAAACCCCAGTCCCCTGTAATTCTTGAAACAAAGGTCAAGAGTAGATATAGTGGTGACCCTCTTGCTGGGACATCTAACACTATTATACCTGGTCTTTCAGTTCCTGAAGCTAACAAGGGGATTGAAATTGATCTGCTAGTGGACCCTTCTATGAGAAATCCTCAATGTGCTAGTAATGAATCGGGCCTTGTTCTCAGAGAGCTTTTTGATCCTGGATCTTCTGGGGGACCATTTCTTGGTCATTGCCAGTCTTTCAATGAGCATCCATATTACCGTCTTGATAATGCTGTCTCAGCAATGGAGGTACTACCCACACCTCGGTTTTATTCTGTCACTTTCTGAAGCATGTTTCCCAATAGTAAATTGGCCATTCTTATTCTTTACCAAAGCTATAAGAATGAAATAGCTTGTTGAGAGTTTGGTTCTGCCAGCTACTCTTCAGTAATGTTTTATGCGGCAAGGATTTGACATGTACTTTCATGATCATGTTCTTTCCCTGCTTAAAGAAGAAAATGCATTTTGAAAGATAGAAGAAGATTTTCCACATACAGTCTTCTGGAAAACTGAAGGGAAAATGCCGTGAATTGTGTTCTATAGGTAGTGTTGGATTATAAAACATCATCTGATGGTAAACTAATATATTTTTCCTTTACCCTGCCAATTTTTGAGAAGAGACAAAAGAGAAAGCTTGTTCTTCTGTTTCCTATCACAAATAGACCAGATTTGGGTAATGTGTGATGCCAGCTCCTGCATGGTTGAATTATTCATGCATTTATCTTAGGAAATAAAAAATTGAACGCTTTTGTTCTCTGGGCTCACTTGTATCAGAATTTTTGTTCCACTGATTTAGTTCTTATTTTTCTGATTTTACCTCCTGTCTAATTTTCATTCATGTGGACTAATATGCTCTGCAGGATGATGCAGAAATTAGCGCTCAGTTTGATTATGTGCCCTATGGAACTTGTGGGGAAACTGACATCCAGGAAATTGGCGGAAACTCGCAACAAGCTGGTGGGGTCCCTTATGCAACTGATGGTGGTTTTGTTGGATCCGTTCATACTTGGAAGTCTGAAATATCTCTCATGGGGGTGGTGGAAAACAGGGTGGAATCCCTGGAAACCTCAGCTCATGTTGCAGAAGATTCAGAGGAGGTAGGAGTATTGGAAAATAATACTCACAAACATGATGATACAACTCCCAGTGAAAATTTAACTACTGAGGAGCATCAGCCACTTGTAGTGGAAATTGACGGGGAGCTGAAGCAAGAGGATTTTGCTGTCCCTGCCTCTTCCACTGGCCTGTTGGAGACTGTTATTATAGTAAGTTCCCAGGATCCTGATGATGAAATCCATGAAAAATTAGGTCCCGAGCCCGAGAATCTTGGCTCATCCCATAAGAGTCCCGCAAAGTCATCGTGTAGAGGTGCCAACATTGGTGGAAGTGAATTAGCTGAAGAATGGAAGGAAGGTTTATTCATGGTCATAGATGAAGCAGTGGAACCTCCCGCACCTGCTGCCACTATTGGTGATCATGAGGAACCAGCTGAGCTAATGGAGGAGGAACAAAGTCGTGATCACGAGGAAGTCGCCAAGCCAATGGAGGATGAGCCTGATGCAAAGAGGAGGCGAATCAACCCTCCAGTCCTGGGTGAAGGTGAGTCCTTGGGTTCTGTTTCAGAGGATCTCCATCTGTGAAGGGGAGGGGAGGGGAGGGGAGGGGATTGGAAAGTGGGGAAGAAGGAACGAATCTCTGATCTCAAACTCTGAGGTTGTGCTCTTTGATTCTTAGCCTCTATTCTATGCATGTGGAAAGCCCAGAAAACATGTCATTGTGCACATTTTGTTTTGTGAATAGTGGTCGGGCATCTGCCTACATACATCCTTCATGTACATTAACGTATTAGGATTATATGGGGTTTAGCTGTGTCGCCCATTGAGGATGGACTTCAGTCCCTATTAGCTAGCTTTCACAGTCAAATCTGTGCCACTTTGTGACGGCAGTCTTGTTTACGCACTGCCCATCTCACTAGACAGCTTCAATCAAGCCAAGGGATTCTTGCCCTTTTCAACTTCACCGTTTCCACGCCCTAAATTGAGCCGTCCCTTTGCCCTGGGGGCGCTGCAGCCATAGTGGATGATGAAACATATATTCATCCTTGACCGAGGCTCTCGTTATCTCGGGCACAATCCTAGCAACTTCAACCGTCCATTCTGCACCATCTGAGCTTTAAAACTTCACATGTTTTTGTGATAACAGCAGAACGGTACACAGCAACTGTTTGCATGGGTCGATACCTCAAGCCCATCAACTACCCAGGAGCTCTCTTTATTCTTTCTTCTCATGCCATCGAATGTCTATGGTGAACTCTTCCCGCGCAGCATAGGCCTCCTGCAAAATGTGCTGCAAAAATTGAGATTTTATATTTTGAAAAATAAAAAATAAAAATCAGCCATAAAATAAAATAAAAGAGAGGGAAAAAAAATTCTATATAGTAAAAAGAATTTGCAAATGATGGTTTCGGCCTGTTGGGCCCAACCGGGTTTAATTTGAACTCGGCAAGGAGCGCTTTTTCCAACGTCTCTCTCCCAATTCTCCCCATTTTCAAATCCCCCACATACACACTCTCTCTCTCTCGTTCGGTGTCTCTGTCTCTGCGATCCCTCTATCGCTGCAATCCTCTCTAGGGTCACCGGAGCTGCAGGATGGAGAATTCCAATGGATCGGCGCCGCACGACAGGGATTCGTCTCAGTGCGTCCGAGTCGCCGTCAACGTGCGCCCTCTCATCACCCCGGAGCTCCTCAACGGCTGCACCGACTGTATAACCATCGTCCCCGGAGAGCCTCAGGTACTATCTGTTCTTCAGTATTTTCTGAGCTGCTGATTCATTTCCATTGGCTGATATTAACGCTATCGAGCTGTCCATAAATTTTGGTTTCTCTCTGCGCACGAATTGGATTGTCAAACAATTTTGAGCTGCTGATTTGATTTCTGTGCTCCGATTAACTGATATTAAGTTGGAATATCATATAATTTATGAGATTCTCTGCTCGAGTTTGATTGTTATGTTGCTGTTTCGATTTTTATTACTGTCCTGTGCTCCAATTTATTTAAGTTAGTATATCAGATGACTTATGGGATTTTCTGCTCGAATTTGATCGTCACGTTGCTGATTTGATGTTTGATTACCAACCAGGTGCAAATTGGATCGCATGCTTTTACCTACGACAATGTATATGGAGACAAAGGATCTCCTTCGTCTTCTATCTTTGATGACTGTGTTGCTCCTCTCGTGGAAGCTCTCTTCCACGGCTACAATGCTACTGTTCTAGCATATGGACAGGTTCTACCTTCACTTTCTGCTCTTCATCTTTCCCATCAACCGAGTCCAATTTTGACATAATGATGTCTATATTTTGATTTAAGTGACTAACTATAGTAAGCTTCATGTATTCTTAAAGACGGGCTCTGGGAAAACCTACACTATGGGGACTAACTACAATGGAGAAGAAAGTAGTGGTGGCATCATACCCAAAGTGATGGAGACCATTTTTCAGCGTGTCGAAAAGATGAAAGATTCTACCGAGTTCCTGATACGTGTATCATTTATTGAGGTAATAGTGTGTGTAGACATACGATTTATTTTCCATCTTAAATCTTGATATGATGCTCTCTAAGCATATTTTTACTTGACAGATTTTCAAGGAAGAAGTTTTTGACCTTCTCGATTCAAGTTGTTCCTTCCCTAAGGGCGAGGGAGTATCCTCCACAAAAACCGTAGGGGCTACAAGAGTCCCCATCCAAATAAGAGAAACAGTGACAGGAGGTATAACTTTGGCTGGTGTTACTGAGGCAGAAGTGCGGTCAAAGGAAGAAATGGCATCATATCTACTCAGAGGCTCCTTATCTCGTGCCACTGGGAGTACAAACATGAATAGCCAATCAAGGTATCTATTTTGACAGATTTAATTGGTGTTGGTTCTTCATTTGTTTTCTTTCTAGGTTCTTGAGACTTATACATGTCGATTAGTTATATTTTGTATAAAATGAAGATATGCTAATGTTGATTGTTTAATTTCATCTATGACTTCAGCTTTTGCCCAGCTATTTTTTACTTTCCACTTCTACTACCTCTTCCCCTACCTGATCTTTAACTCATTTTAATTTAACATTTTCAGCCGCTCACATGCCATATTTACCATTTCCATGGAGCAAAAGAGAAATTTTGGAGAATGCAATAATGATGCTAGTGATGACATTTTACGTGCAAAACTTCATTTAGTAGATCTTGCTGGATCAGAAAGAGCAAAAAGAACAGGAGCAGATGGAATGCGTTTAAAAGAAGGTAGAATAATGGTTGTGATGTTAGAAAGTGGTGAATGCCATTGCTTATTGTTTCAGAATGCTGCATATTGTGGTAATTATGTTTTTATAGAATGCCTTGGCACTTTGTGAAATGAAGCTGATGGAATGCATATTAAAGATGACTTTTTGATGCCTGATTTTGGAATGGTAATGTGTTGCATGATTTTTTGTTCTTCTTTCATATAGAATCTGTAACTGAAGGCTGTTAGATAGCTTTCTTTGTTGCATTATGTCGTAATATGTTTAACTTCTCTATTGATAATCCAATAAGAAAATATATAACAAGGAATGCTCCTACGTTATTCTTCTTATTGATGTAGGTATTCATATTAACAAAGGATTATTGGCTCTTGGCAATGTAATTAGTGCCTTGGGTGATGAGAGGAAACGGAAAGAAGGAGCCCATGTTCCATATAGAGACAGCAAGTTAACACGGTTATTACAGGCAAGTCTCCAGCAAATATCTTACTTAGGTCATTGATCCCAAGCTCAGGCAACCACATAAATGTAAATCTGTCTCTAACATTGAAGCTACAAGAGCTCTATGGCAATATGAGTTTCTCAATGCCTTGAATATGGTATTCACTTGTATAATAAGGTTGCTTAATAGAGCATACCAACATAGATGCATCTAATTTTTGCTTGAAACTACTGATATCTGGGTTTATGAAGCTTCTGAGTTGGCATCTAGAGCTTTAGAAACTGATTATTCTCACTTGAATCTCTAGGATTCCCTTGGAGGAAACAGCAAAACTGTGATGATAGGTAAGAGATAGTCGGCATTGTAATTGTAGATTGATGCTGGCAGTCAACATTTCTATTTACTCTTTGAATAATTTTCTACGTTGTACTACTTTCAGCATGTGTTAGTCCTGCTGACACAAATGCAGAGGAGACTCTCAACACCCTCAAATATGCAAATCGTGCACGCAACATTCAAAACAAAGCCATCGTGAGTTCCTTCTTGTCACTCGATTATTCTATCCCTTATTACAGTTTACTTCTTTTCTTTGTACTTATATTGTTTCCATGCCTTGGTAGATCAATCGCGATCCTATGGCAGATCAGTTGCAAAGAATGCGGAGCCAAATCGAGCAACTGCAGGCTGAACTTCTATTCTATCGAGGAGATATCAATGCCCCATTTGAAGAACTCCAGGTCTAATGATGTGCAATAACTTTTTACATGTGAATCTTGCAATGATATTTAAAGGTCCTTAGAAATATTTTCATCTTGTAGCTTTTGAAACACAAAGTTTCCTTGCTTGAGGCTAGTAATATGGAACTGCAAAGGGAGTTACAAGAACGTCAAGTCTCTTGTGATCATCTGATACAACGTGCTATTGATGCCCAGGTAAATCACCATATTAGTGCATTTCAGAGGAAACAATAAATCTCAAAGATTTTCCCCCTCTCTGCAACAAGGACTGTTGTAGTCATGATGACCATTATCACCTTGACTTTTTTGTTTTTTTTTAGGTTGAAAAAGATAAGCTGATAATGCAAATTGAGTCAGCTCGAAATGGGAAATCTTGGGATGAAATTGAAATCCATTCAGATAAGGTGTCCATTGCATCAATGCTCTGTTGCAGTTATCTTTGTCAAGCTGCTTGACTTATTTCTGAAATGTGTCATAGGAATATGATATGATGAAAAATTATGTATCAAAAATCCAAGAGTTAGAAGGCCAATTACTTCATTTGCAAAATTTGCATCACTCAAAGCATCACATCACTGAGTGGACTGATTCAGATGATGATAGCCTGAATGTCAAGAATGAATCTTGCTTGAATGAGTTGCCATCCCACCCTGGCACCAAAGTCCTGAATCTTTCAGGTAAAATATTCTCTTTAGTTCAAATGAATGAATGGCTGGTTCCATCTTATGCACATAAATGAGCCTCTTCGGTGAATTATTGGCAAGTTTTTCATTATTTTGGCCTTGAGCCATAACTTGCTGCTTGCTTTTTAGATACCATTTGGGTAATCATGGAGTTTTGGGATAGCATACACTTGCTCATTGAAAGTATAGCTCTCAGCAGATATTGCTTTTCCCTGGAGATGCAATTGTTTTCCTTTTTCGTTTTCCTTTATTTTCTTTTGAAGGAGGCAACTCATATTTTATTGTTAATTAGATGATATTGGCATTAACGAGAAAGAAATGGAGCATTCAAGCCTGCAAGAAAAGTTGGACAAGGAGCTTAAAGAGCTGGATCAGAAACTTGAAGAGAAGGAGGTAAATTTTTTCAGCGTGAATGCATGCTCTTCATAAGCATTTTTCATTGTTATCATCCTTTGTATGAATTTAATATTGACCATCTCATTAATGGACATCAGACCTTGCGTACACAGACATGTTTAGACGTAAATATCTGTCCTATTGATCTTTGTTTCTTGATTATGGACAAATGATGAGGAACCTAACAAATAGTGTTGAATTTACCTGTTGCTTTCCTTTTGTGGCTCAATTATTGCTACACTCCTGATTTGTTGCTTCTTTCATCCTTCTTTTTTCTACCAGGCGGAAATGAAGCGTTTTGCTAATGTTGATTACTCTATTCTTAAGCAACATTATGAAAAGAAACTTCTGGAGATGGAACACGAGAAAAAAGCTTTGCAGGTTTGCAAAGGAGATTTTACTCTTAAAAGTACATCTGCAATGCTGTGGTAATGAGGTCTTTTCTTTTGTTTTGCAGAAAGAGATTGAGGACCTAAGAGGGAATCTAGTCAACATTTCATCTGCATCTGATGATGGGGCTCAAAAGCTAAAAGAAGAATACCTTCAAAAGCTTAACCTCCTTGAGGCACAGGTACAGTTTTTGGTTGCCTTGACCTCTTTAACTTAATTTTTTCATGCAGAAGAGTTGATACTTTTTTAACTGCTTCTCATAAATGAGTAAGGCAACATTTTAATTGTTGATTTATTCTGCATTCTAGGTTTCAGAACTGAAGAAGAAACAAGATGCTCAAGCTCAGATTCTACGACAAAAACAAAAAAGTGATGAGGCTGCGAGAAGATTGCAAGACGAAATTCAGAAAATAAAAGCTCAGAAGGTGCCACACTTAAAAAAGAATTGTTTATGATACATTTATGTAGAGGATGCAGCTTTTGCATAATATTCTATTGCATTTGGCTTTATTAGGTTCAGTTGCAACACAAGATCAAGCACGAATCTGAAAGCTTCAGATCATGGAAAGCAGCAAGAGAAAAGGAAGTTCTTCAGGTACATCTTTTTAGGCTTCAGTTCAGTTCTTAAATGGATTATTGACAAAGGAATTGGCTACTATATTTGAAGAAGGAAATTTACTTGTGAAGTCATGAAAGAAGATCCTAAATGAATAAATTAAATACTAGACATTCTGAAGATAACCCAAGTTTAGAGAATATTAATTAGTCTTTACCAGCATAATAACTGCCTTTTAGTTTTTATCACGTGAAACTTCTTTGAGTAACCCATTGGTATCTCCCTGGAAGTTCTGCTACCAGTTTAAGATTGAAGTGTTCATATTTCAGCCTGTTTATCTAATAGGCAAAATTGAGAACATTTATCTTAAAGTTTCTTTTTTCTTTTTTGCCAGTGAACATTTGATCTTGACATAGATTACAAAAGGAATTTTTTTATATATGGCATGTTCTTGATTCCACAGTTGAAGAAAGAGGGAAGGAGGAATGAGTACGAGATGCATAAGTTGTTGGCTTTGAATCAGAGACAAAAAATGGTAAAGTTGTCTTTTCTGGTTTTTCTTCTGATGATGAGCTATCTCTCTTCATAGGTCCACTCTTCTCAGCCTCCGTATCATGTTTTGACCACCCTTTTTTTGACAGGTTCTCCAAAGAAAAACTGAAGAGGCTTCAATGGCTACAAAAAGGCTTAAGGAGCTGTTAGAATCCCGGAAAACTTCATCCCGTGAAACTGGTGGCTCTGGTCCTGGTATTCAGGTATCTATTGCAAAGAATATTGAATCTGCTTAGACAAAAATCTTTTAAAAAATGAGGATGGATATTCTATCACCTACAGTCGCTTTCTATATTCACTATTTTGGGATTATAATGGCATTACGTGTAAAGTTACCTTTTCAGCATCTCAAAGTGAACTGGGTGGTAGATTTGTAGTAATCTATATTCAGAACATGTAGTGGTGGAGTTCTTCACACTTCCTAACCTGCCTTGTATGTCTTTCTGTGGAAGGCTCTCATGCAGGCCATTGAGCATGAAATGGAAGTTACAGTACGGGTACATGAAGTGCGTTCTGCATATGAGCGTCAAATGGAAGAGTGAGTCAACAGTGTTACTTTAAACTGAGAAGATTATTTAGAGATAAATTCTGCTAAATGTTGATCTTTAGGGCATTCTCGAGAGACTACCATCAAGTTGTGTTTTGGAAGAAGCATCTTGAACTATATTATAAAAGACTTAACCTTAAAAAGAAAAAAGAGAAAAAGATGTGATGACTTTATTTTGTTTACACTAACAAAGGAACAGTAAAAATGTAATATTTGTGTTAGCGTTTCATTCTGGTTGTCGGTTCAAAAGTACGAAACCTTGTCTCTTCAGGACACTGGTTGAATTGTGCATTTCACTCCAAGTGAATTTTATGGATGTACACTGACAATTTTCCAATATTATTTGTTGATATATTTTATTACAAAAATTAATATGGGATTCATGCGACCCATCAGGAGAGCTAGGATGGCAAAAGAAATTGCTAGACTGAAGGAGGAAGCAGCGATGCAAAAACGAGCAATCATGAGGTACTTGATTTGCCATTTTCTTTCTGATTAGGTTGTAATTTTTTCTATGTTTTTTCCTATAATTTATTTTTCTAAGCTATTCTGAAATTGTCTTTATGATGTTAAAAAAAAAAAAGCAGCAATTATCCTCAAGGAATGTCACCTGGTGCTAGAAATTCGAGGATTTTTGCCCTTGAAAATATGCTCTCCACATCATCTAGTGCACTGGTTTCCATGGCATCACAACTCTCAGAGGCTGAGGAACGTGAACGAGGCTTCAATGGCAAGGGACGATGGAACCAAGTTCGTTCCCTTGCAGAGGCAAAAAGTCTCATGAACCATCTATTTAATATGGCATCGTCCTCGAGGTAGTAATTCTGAGTACGCTTATTTCTTCACAATTAAGCCTGTCTGTGCGTTCTTTAATTTTTTCTTTTTAATGGACACCAGTTGATGCAGAAACTTGTTGGATGACTATCTGACTAGTAGCTAATTCATTCTGTGGTATGTACAGGTGTCAATTACGAGATAAAGAGGTTGATTGCAGGGAGAAGGATGTGGAAATACAAGATTTGAAAGAAAAGGTTGTCAAACTCACCACTGTAATTAGACAAATGGAAATGCAAAAGGCAGAACTTGTTCAACAGGTCAAGTCACAGGTTAGTGATTTTGAACAAAATTTCATGTGTATGTCGAATCCAAAGAAAATTCTAATTGCATCCTTATTAATATATTTGAGAGAATTCACTGTGTTTTGATATGAAGTCCATGCCTCAATATTACAATTTGTATGGCATCTGCAAAAAAAAGATGTTTATATGTAATTGTGTTCCCTGTACCTGGAGATTATTGAACTCAGGATTTGATCTCATGCAGAAAAAACATGTCACTTTAAGGCCTTATTTAGTAACAAAAACTTCAATTTTCTTTTAGCTTGAATTTCATATGTGAACTGTTTGCTTCAACATGATTCTTAACCCATTTTTTTTGCGTGCATTTCTCTCAGAAAAGTTTATTCTTCTTCTTTATATATGAATTTGCAGCAGAACATGCTTTTGAAGAAGCACTTAGAGGACAAAGCTGTTGAATCTGGAGGCTCCAATACATCCTTGGGAGCCCATAACTATTCTTTACGGAAGCAGGTGAGCATGTCACTGCTTCTCCAACAAGCCCCAATTGTTATGTCTGTGATGGGAAAGTAAACTGCCATGTAAAAGGGTCACATTTTTATAGCTGTCCACTTCTGCCCAATTTTGGTCATTACAAACGTTGAGTCTGGAAGAAGTTGAACCCCTATGAGGGGCGTTGAACCAGGGGAGCACTGGGTCTGTCATTTCAACTGAATTTCTGGTCCAACTAGTTTTTGAAAAATATAAATGTTTTTTTACATGGACTAACACAAGGTAGAAAAATCATCTAAAAATATGAGTTAGATATACAAGTAAACAAAAAGAGGCTAACTAAGCAATAATTGGCTGGCTTACTAGGCCATCTTGTCCTGGTTGGTTTGTGGATTTTGATTGCATCTGCAGTTCTCTCAAAAGTAGAGGGGGTAAACCTCTGGTGCCGAGTCGGATTGGCTGGTCTTCATCGTCTTTAAAACTTACCTTTTTAAATGAGCCAACATTTTGTTTAGATTGGTACAGTTTGTCCTTGTGGATCCGTCTGCTTTATTGATTACCATCTCACCTCCAAAACAGGAAAATAGAAATTCTGTCTTCGTGCCGGAGGACATGGACACATCAGATTCGGAACCTTCTGACCATGAGAATCATGATGATGAAGACGGGGATTGGGGGTCAACGTGCTGCTCTTGCAGTATGAAGTCCCAGTGCAAGACTTTGAAGTGCGAGTGTAGGAGCATGGGAGCTACTTGCGGAGGTTCCTGTGGATGCCTCCCAGCACTCTGCAGCAACCGGGAGACACTTGCTACTGATGATGCAGAAAGAATTGATGATGGGAATAAGGAGGACAACCCAGAGAAATCCTCTGAGCTGGTCTCTCAGGGTGCTGCTCTGCTCCAGAGTGCCTTTGGGGAGAGGGTGGAAGCTCAGAACGATAACGATGGCAATCTCTCAAAGAGGAAGCCTCTGTCCGATATCGGGAATAGGCTGGTAAGACACCCACCCTTCTTTCTCCCAGTCTCGATAAATATAATAACGCTGGTGGAGTACGAGCAATTTGGCTGAGTACTTGAAGGAGTCGATTAAGGTTGGACTTGTGTATCCAATTTCGACCCTTCCATGCGGTGCTCGACTTGACCCGCATCGCATGCACAATTGTCAAGAGGCTTGAAACTTGCCTAGATTCACAATAACTTCAAGGTGGAGCTGTTGACGTAGCATATACACTTTTGCAGGCTGTGCCTAATGTCCCGAAGCCTACTAATCAAAGGAAGAAGTGGGGCAAAGCAGTGGTGCAGCTGGTCCCTGTTGCTCCCCCACCGGCAGCTCAGCCCGAGACCAAAGCCACGGCAGTGAAGAAAACCAACGACCTCTCCACTGACGGGGACTTGCCTCTGAAGCTACCAAGGGCTATGCGGACACCGGCTACGAGCAGCGGTAGCAGCAACACTCTCAGGGAAAGGAACTCCGATGCTTCCGATGGACGGACTCACAGCAAGGAGAATGCAGCACAAAATCCAAGGAGTTCACCTCGGCGGGTCCCCTTGTCCGATGAGAAGGAGAACCTGAGATGATGCAACCGAACCGCCAGCTTCCACATGGGTCTGGTCGACGGGAAAAATCATCGGTCAGCTCTCTTCCAATCCGCATCTCCAAAGCGTTTCGAAAATCAACTCCAAGATCACATCTGTAATCTATTTACATGCTGCTGATCGTTAGGAACGTTTGATGAGAAGCAAGCATCGAAACTGCCGTCCCGACTTCCGATCTTTCAGTGTAGATTTTGATTGAGCAGGCGAGCGGGTAGTGACAGGTGTGCTCGCTGCTTCTGAATTCATTACTGTTTGAATTGCCACTTATTATGGGGCCCAGGCTTCCCTTTCCCATTTTCCAAACGAAATCGTTTTGCTCATCGTTAGAATCATCACATGCGATACCTTTTTTTTTTTTTATCCCTCTTAATATCATGAAGTTTAACTCGACTGCAAAGTCGTCATCAGACACTGATTGTGCACTCCATCCTGCGCGCTCCATATTCCAGTAACATAGATTTTCAATTTATTTTTACGGGCCTCTTTCTTTTTTATTTATTTTTCATTCAACGGTTTTAGGCCGGCGGTTTTCGTCTATAGAAATTTTTTTCCTCAAGGGAGACAAGAAAAGGTTTTATTTTTATCTTTTGATTGAATCCTCTCCTCTCCGTACGTATCCTCAGCCCCACCTAATTGGATGACGCGGTAACTTCCGGAAATAGTAACCTCAGTTTTGGCCGTTCATAATGAAGCTCCAAGGAAACGGGGTTTTGCTCCGTTATGCATTGCCAACCTCTAGCTGTACCTGAGGAAAAAAAAGTGTCTTATATAATAATTGCATGATGTTATATATATATATATATATATATTAAATTTAATAATTATTTATTCATGATTCACGGATTTTTTATATCTTTATTTTAATATACATTTTTTAATTTCTCAAAAATTAAAAACTTAACCGCCCATCAATTTTTAATTTGAATAACTAACTATCCAACTAATATATAACTGTTGCACAAGATACATTTCACATGCAAGTGGTGTTTGGTATGGTTGCACAACTCTTGATGCTGTGAGTCTATAATAACATATATTTATATATGTATGCATGTATATATATAAGCCAAATCGACATAACTATACAATTCCCTAGTTGTTGACATGTTGTAGTTACTAGATCAGAGAAGGTAAGGTGAACTTCCACCCATTTTCTGTTTTTCTTCTCTTTTTTTTTTGGGGGGGTTATTTTTTCCCTTTAACATTTTTTTTTGGAAAAAAACTGGCCATTAGATCCCAAAATGGGCTCTTTTTTTATTGTTAATTGTAAAAATAAAAGTGCAAAAGCAAAGCATGGTCAGTGGAGTCTCCTTCAACGCCTACTATTCCTGGCGAAGTATCCTTCCCTCCATGTTTAGGCCCTTCACGTCCCCTGCCTCTCAATCAATCTCTCCTGTCCCTCCCTTCGCCTTCAGAAAAAAACAAAACTTTTCTTCTTCTTCTTCTTCTTCCTCTCAGGTCCCGTTTTCTGCCTTCCCCTCCCATGACGATGTCCCCCGGTCCGTGAGCTCGGGAGTCGCACGTAATGTTGCAGAGGGCGGCGAGCAACGCGTATTCGTGGTGGTGGGCCAGCCACATCCGCACCAAGCAGTCGAAATGGCTCGAGCAGAGCCTCCAAGGTATTGTATATCTCCCCCCCTTTCTTAACCAATAACGAGGCCTCTCCCTCTGCACGGATCTCGTTGTGCATGATCGGCGGTCGTTCGTTCTGCTGACCGTATGCCAATGTTAAGAAACTGTCTCAGTGTTCGTCCGGAAAACTAATTTCCTGATACAGATTGTGGAACTATTTTTTCGTGCGGCTATGTGTTTTCTATGCAGGATGATGCCTTCGTCTGTCTCTTAGTTGTTGTTATATTATTTGAGTTCTATGTCGGTAGTGTTTGATGGGGATGAAAGAACTGTATAACCTGCAAACTCCGAACGACAGATATGGAGGAGAAGGTTAACGACACGCTCAACATCATCGATGACGATGGGGACTCCTTTGCGAAAAGAGCGGAGATGTACTACCGGAAGAGGCCTGAGCTCATCGCCTTCGTGGAGGAATCATACAAGTCATATCGGGCTCTTGCAGAGCGATATGACCACCTCTCCAGGGAGCTCCAGAGCGTGAATCGCAAGATAGCCACAGCATTCCCTGAGGAAGTCCAGTTTGATTTGGATGATGATGAGGAGGAGGAGGAGGAGGAGGAGGAGGAGGAAGATGATACCTCGGCGATGTCCGGGTCCTCCCCCGAGAAGCAAGCCAAGGACCTCCCTGATGGACAGAGGTCAAGGATCCCAAAGGCTCCTTGTGTTCCGGGGAAAGATTTCAGGAGTCCGTCTATGCTAATCAGGAGGAAAGGCCAGCTAAGACGGACTCCGAGCTATGCCAAAGGCCCCATGACTGTTCCGGCTTCAGGGTTAAGCAAGGATGATGCAGTAGAGGAGATTGATAAGCTTCAGAAAGAGATTCTGTCATTGCAGACCGAAAAGGAGTTTGTCAAGAGTGTGTTTAAAAGGGGGAAGGGGAGGTACTGGGAGATCGAGAGCCAGGTCACGGAGATGCAGCAGAAGGTCTGCTGCTTGCAGGACGAGTTCTCCATTGGCATTGTGATTGAAGATAATGAAGCTCGCACTTTGATAGCGGCCACTGCCTTGAAATCATGCCAGGAGGCCCTGGTCAAGTTGCAGGGGAGGCACCGGCAATCTGAGGAAGACGTGAAAGTCGAGGACGAAAAGATTCAGGAAGCATACGAGAAATTCCAGAGACTCCGGGGCATTTCTCTTCACAGGAATGAGGGTCAGGGAGAGCAAACCGAGGAAAAGCACTCGACTCCTGGGGACAATTGGCGAATTAAGTCTCCCAGCCCGAAAGTTAACACTGAACAGAGAGAGAAGGCCGGGTTAGAGTTGGCCCGAGAGAAGATGATGGAGGAGATCGATGCCAAGGTCTCTGTTCCAGAGTTGGCAGAAAAGATTGATGATCTGGTAGACAAGGTTGTTAATTTGGAAACTGAAGTCTCTTCACAGGCTGCCCTGGTGAGGAGACTAAGGTTGGAAACAGCCGTCCTGCAAGCACATATTCAAGCCTTAGAAGGGGAAAAGGCGAATTCACCAACCGATGGTTCCGAAAAAATGCGAGATAAACTGAAGGAGTTCGAAGATGAACTAAAACGGGTGAAGGACCTCAAGCAGCATGTCGTGTCTCAGTGCCAGAACCTACTAACTCATTTTACCGAAGCCTCCAGTAATATTGCCAGTCTGTCGGAGAAACTGGAAAGTTTGAATTTGGGTGATGAGGTTGAGATGACAGGCCTTTTCCGAGAGGCAAAAGCTGGATTGGATGGGAAACACGGCGGGGAGGAGATCAGAAATCCTCAGGACATGAAGGTAGACGATGGTGGCCCAAAGGAAGAGGAAGATATGAAGGATGGTCGGGTTCCGACTGTCCACGACCCTGTCAAGACTAGACAAGAAGAATCCTTTGTCCTTTCAGGCCCATGCAGCGAGTTTGACGCCTTATCTGAAAAGCCCCAGGAATCGATGCAGCACGATAAGGAAGAAGGCCAAGATCTGTTTGACGCTGTTACAGAGATAACAAATCAGGAATCTGAGGAAGGTAGAGATGAGGATGACCAACCGAATTGGAAGCAGCTATTCCTGAATGGTTTAGAGGACACAGAGAAGATCTTGCTCGACGAGTACACTTCGGTCCTTCGGAGCTACAAGGATGTGAAAAGCAAGCTCAATGAAGTGGAAAAGAAAAATAGAGACAGCCTTTTCGAGCTGGCCATGGAAATCCGGGAGTTGAGGAATGCAAATGCTCAGAAGGAAGCGGAGTTGGAGGCTTTGCATCAAAAACTCCACGACACTCCTGGTTTGACAACCCAAGATGGCAATCCAAGTGCAACAACCTCCAACAACGGATGTAATGAACCACCACCACCATCAACCACAACAGCAACATCATGTAAACAGCCGCTCTACAAATTGCTCCTCCTCCATAATGATAGATTCACAAGGCCCGTGAAGTGTAAGTACGGAGGCGTTAACCTTTCTAAGATTGGCAAAGCTCCTGTTGTCCCAACCGTGGAAGAGAAACTCCGGATGGAGATTGACGAGCTCATGGAGGAGAATCTTGTGTTCTGGCTGAGGTTCAGCACATCTATCCATCAGATACAGAAGTTCCAGACCACATTTCATGACTTGCAAGCCGAGCTTCTCAAGCTAAAGGACGCCAAGGTGCAACAGGAAGGAAGCTCCAACAACGGAAGCGGTGAGCCTGCAAACTCAGAGGTTAGGCCAATATACAAGCATCTGAGGGAGATACAGACGGAGATAAAACTGTGGTTTGAGCACAATGAGATGCTGAACGAGGAGCTGCAGAACAGGTCCATGGCCTTGAGAGACATTCAGGATGAGATCTCGAGGGTCCTGGTGATGGGCTCCAGTGCAGTGGGAGGGGACAATCTTATCACAGAATATCAAGCCGCAAAGTTCCAGGGAGAGGTCCTGAACATGAGACAAGAGAACAAGAAGGTTGAGGACGAGCTGAGGATAGGATTGGATCGTGTAAGGAAGCTGCAGGCTGACATCGAGAGGACTTTGAAGAATCTGGATGCGGATCTCAGGATGTCAGCATCAAGGAAACAGCAATCTCATCCGGCGCAGAGCAGTTCATCGAGCAGGTCTAGGATTCCCCTCCGGTCCTTCTTGTTTGGAGTCAAGCTGAAGAAGCAGAAGGCATCCCTCTTCTCGTGTGCCAGCCCAGCATTACAGAAACAGTATAGTGACATAAGACCTATAGAATTGCCCATTACAGAATCGCCCACCTAGCTCACTACTAGCTTCCTTTAACTTTCTTGTAAGTAACCTGCCTGCACATATGACTTACAAGGGCAGTTTCTTAATTTTACAGATAATTGTGATAGCTTCATGTATTTCAACCGATATTACGGAATCCGTGAAGCTGTGTTTTGTTTTGCTTCTCCGTGAATGAAGTTGTCATCTTTGAGATTGTACAGGTCCAAATATGTCCTCAACCATGCGCAGATACACAGAGCCAGAGAGACCCAAGATATGTTTCAAGAGCAAGGGCAAATCTTTTGGAATGTCTACCAACTGCTCAATCGTCTCCAATTGCAGTAAGAAACGAACTTTTTTCCACTGCTCCACATCACAGTCTTTCTCTAGCACTACATTGACAGGTCAAAGCATCAACATGGCATGTTTTGACCATGGGACAGATCTTACTATGCTCAGCAAGTTAAATTCTTCACCCTTCAAATTCTTCTTCTCTTCTTTATCTCAGAAACCAATCGGTCTTCCTTTCCACCTTCCTTGCGTTTATGGACTCCAGCAGCTTCTCCATCACTCACAGTTTGTTGACACCATCTGTCGAAGCATCTGAAGAAGAAAAACAATCAGTACCGGACAGAATACATTCTCTGCAGGACCCGAGGCTTCGAATCTAAAACATATCCAGCCTTCTGTTTTCCTTCTGCCAGAATGGAGTCGAAAATCATTCTCAAACCTGAAATGCTCGATTACCGAACGACCTAGTCAGTCATTTCCTCATATCACCAAAATACTTCTATCAACAACCCCATCTTTGGCTGACACGGACAATCAATATGCCTACCACAGCAAAACCATTCTAAGCTCATCACTGCACAACTACTGTGGTTTAATATCTCACGTGGCTGCCGATACACAATGTTGGTGCGAACATTGATTGCATCAGACCCCTTTCTCAGCAAGATATTTTCTTTTGAGTTGAGGAGGAATTACTGAGAAGTTGTTAACAGTTGGACAATGTATCTGTCTTAACTGGTTTATTTTTTTATTTTTTATTTTTGAAGCAAACTTCACAGGATGACATCACCAGTGAGGACGACCTGTGGCATTGTCAAATCCGAACAGAATTTAAAGGCACTAATTTAATTAAAAAGATTGATGGAGACAATTAGAGTAATTAGAATTTTACTTCCATTTGTTCTCAATGACCCACCCACTACTTGTCTTTCATTTTTAAAACCAAAAAAAAAAAATTGAACCTAAATTTTGCAGCAGACGGGTTAGAATATCCGGTTGATCAGCTAACAGGAAGAAAATTAGGACTCAGAACTAAGATACTAGAAGTTTGAGGACTCATAGTTATAGTTTCAAAAGATTATGGGGCGAAAGTCCCAATTCTGGATCGACTTTGTATCAGATAAGATGAGGCAATTTACGATCCCTCCAGCTTCGGCCATCTCCTACAATGGAGGCCACTCTCCTCTCCCTTCCGATCTCCAAGCCCCCTTCTCATCATCCCCTCGGCTCCCTCTCCTTGACCCGACCCGTCAACCCATTTCTAGCCACTCCTCCTTCCGCGAGTCAGCCGGCCTCCAGCAAGGCGCACGTCGCCTTGACCATCAGAGCCGCCATCTCCCGCTCCAAGAAAGAAGAGACCGTCGAGACCGTTAAGGCCCAGCTCGAGAACTGCTACTTCCTCGCCGGAATCAAGTACAAGGGTCTCACCGTGAAGCAGTTCCAAGAGCTCCGTCGATCCTTCCCAGAGAAGACGAAGCTGCTCGTCGCGAAGAACACTCTGGTCTACAAGGCCATCGAAGGGACACCGTGGGAGGCGCTCAAGCCCTGCATGAATGGGATGAATGCTTGGCTCTTCGTCCACAGTGAGGAAATCCCCGCTGCGATTAAGCCCTACAGGGCGTTTCAGAAGGAGAAGAAGCTCGAGGACAATGACTTCAGTGGAGGGGTCTTTGAGGGGAAGTTCTACGCGCCTGAGGAGTTCAAGCAGCTCGAGTCGATGCCCACCCGGGCCGAGATTTACGCAAAGCTTCTCGGGTCCCTGCAGAGCCCTTCAATCGGGCTGGTGAGTACCCTACAGGCGCCCGCGAGGGAGTTGGTCATGGTGTTGAAGGCTTATGTGCAGAAGCTGGAAGAGGAGGGAGGTGAGCAGTAATTGGAAGCGAGTTTCTTGGCCCTGTAAGTGTAATGTGAACACAGTCTTGTTTTGAAAATTGAAAATTCGAATTGATTGTTGTAGCAAGTTAATGGATGTGTCGATGTTTTCTTGAATGTGCATCAATGGCGGAATTCGATGAAGAGGGAATGGCTTTGTAGAATGATGTAGGGATGATCCTGTTTATATTATCTGCAGTCAATTGCATAGACTCATTTGCAGTTCAAGATGAGAAAACACCATGCCGCAGGATGGACTACCATGTAGTTTCCACAGCATTACAGGTAAGTTGCTCAAGCTCACCAGTCATCTTGCCTCTTATGTGAATATCTTCTCTTCGTCCTTCCCTGCTCCCTGTGGAGCTGCGGGAAGTGGCCTGAGGTCATTCAATCGACCAGGATCTCCTCTTCATGAAAAACTACTGGGGATTCCTACAGGGCCAAATTCGATTTTGTTCCTCGGCAGTAGCTTAATGTACGTCTTGCCTCTTAGTAGTGCCAGGCATGTAGAGGAGATAGCCAGCAGGAGATATGCTACTGAATCTCTGAGAAATTCTCTGTTTCTGTTATTGTCGTTAGGCCGGAGTTTTCAAACCAGCAGAAATGTTGGTTATGCTGCAGACCGTTCTAGAGGCTACAAGATTCTTGAATTAGCTTAAGTGAAGCAATTAGCAAAACTCCATAGACAAATGACTACTAAGAGGAGATCAGATCAGAAGCTTTAGCGACTGTACATGATCTAGACAATTGATGAGCGAAAGCTAATTCAGGAAGCATTGAGTGCTATATTCAACATTGAGCACATGAAGAGCCTGTTGGGCTTCAATAGATTTTGTCAAGATCGGTCTCTCAAGAACTGGGGAAATGTAAGGAGCTCATCCGAGATCAGTCTTCCAATCGACACTTTCTTCTTCCCTTCGTCGAAGACCAACCTTCCAGTTAACACCGACTTCCTTCTTAACTCGGTACATTGCTCCTCTCTCGTAATTTTGTATTCTGAAATTCAAAAATACATTTTTTTAAAAAAATTATAATGACGGTGGCAAGAACAACTTGAACTTGTGTCTCAACAAATGAAAGATGTCCATGTTCTCGAACCTTATTCAACAGATAAATCTGCCGGGATCAATTATAGGAGGTGTTTTCCTCTGAATCAATCCACTGTAGTGGGCATGTATGGCCTCCTCTGGACCTGATCGAAGCAATTGAAATTTTGAATTAGCACGGTGTTTCAATTGGGTAACCCAGTTTGATTCGATTCATCATCTGTGGCTGTTCAATTTGATGGTCGGGGCTCCGTATTCTCTTCCAGATACCGCACAAAACCGTCCAAGTAGGTCTGATTTCTCTCCCTACCTCCGACCAAAGCCTTCATTTCCCTCGCCTTAGCCCTCAGTGAGTCGCCGGACTCATCGACCATGGCTAATCTGATCGATTTCGCCACCGAGTCACGGATGAATGATCCATCCTTCTCATCCCTCGGCACTTCCACCCCTACCCCCTTTGTGCTTAGGAGCCTTGCGTTTAGACCCTGGTCATTTAGCATGGGGAACATGATCAAAACCCGACCGAACCCAAGGCCCTCTATGATCGAGTTGCAGCCGCAGTGAGTCAGGAACCCACCGACCGAGTCGTGGCTAAGAATCCTCGACTGTGGGGCCCACTTCGTGTAGATGACCCCACGGCCTCTGACCCGGTCCAGAAACCCATCTGGGAGGTTTTCCAGCTCACTTTGGGTCGACTTGGGTGCATCCCTCAGGACCCAGAAGAAGGGGAGGTTGGACTTCTCCAGCCCAAGAGCCAACTCCTTGAGTTCCTCCTCATTCGGAGTAGCCTCAGTCCCGAGAGCAACATAGACCACCGATCCGTGACCCTGTCCATCCAACCAATCTTTGATACGAATCCATTCCTCTTCGTTTCCTAATCCCTCGTATTCTTCCAGAGTTGGCGGCAAGAGCCCGATGGGTAACACCGGTTTACCATACAATTCACGCAGCAGACCGAACCATTCAGGTTCGAACTCGACACAGGTCCGAACGGCCACCAGATTGCATCCCCTGATCGAGATGCCAAAGCGCTCGGTGTCGGGGGTCACAGATGTGTACTCCTCGCTACGTTCCATGTACTTTGCAAGCTCGTGCGGCCGATATGCTATATTCGACTCGAACGTTGAGGGTACCCACCTGGGGACCGTGGTGAAGTCCTCCAAAGTCGACCTTGTCACCAGTTCATTCGTACGACAAGAGCATGAGTATATACGATATCAGCAAATACCGTCTTTGATCTACTAAGCACAGATTTCCGATATTTATAACGGCATACCTGAACCTCGAGCTGTCTATGAGAGCCTCTGGGGGGCCGAAGAAGGACAACGCGGCGGCAGTGAAGAGGCCGAGGAAGGTGGAGGCGACGCCAGCCTCGGCAGCGGCGGCTGGGAGCCAGTGGGAGGCGTAATCGAAGATGATCCAGTCCGGCCTCGAGGGGCCCACGAGGAAGGCCCTGAGCTGGGGCTCCAGCGAGTCGAAGGCGATCTTGAGGAGCTGCTGCATGGGGTAAGGGACGTCCATGGCGGACTCGGAGCCGCTGGGGAGGTTCGGGACGGGAGGAAGATGGAGGGAGACGAAGTCGATGGATCGGCCTCGAGTGAGCCTCTGGAGGTTCCTCGGGGTGGAGAGGAAGGAGACCCTGTGGCCCCTCCGGGACAAGGACTCGGAGAGGCGGTGGAAGGGGATGAGGTGGCCCATGGCTAGCCACGGGAACACTGCTACGCGGAGGGGCTCTTCTCTCCTTTTCGTCTGTTCATCCATGAAAACACTTCCCACTCAGCTTACAGGGCTGCTCCTCCCTCCCTTCAACCACCACTTCAAGTTTCCCACCGTGAAGAAGACGATGATGAAGACGACCTTATCTTGTGGTTTCTCATATTATTCTTAAATAATTCAGTAATTCGCCAACGGGTCCAGTTTCAAGTGCCGACGATTCATCATCTGATATATTTGCAGTTCACTGCAAGAATTCAAACAAGACATAGCAGGGTGACCAATTGGCTGACCGCAGCAACCCTCCAATCAATTCATGCCCTGATTCATGAAAGTACGTGTTTATTTTCGTACGAAGTTGAGACCCGGCAATTACGATCCAGTTGATTAACGGCGATGGGTACGGACTGGCAATTTAGCGTCTGCAATTATCTAACACACGATGCGACAACCCAAGCCACAAGTGATTTCTCTTATGCATGAGATGCTCCCCTCCAGCCAATGAAATTCACCTACCGTCATAGTTCGGCATAGCAGTCGACCAATCCGCTTAAAGTCTTCGCTCACACATGTAACAAGTCGGTTACTGAATTGTAAAATGTCATCGACTCTGGAAAATCGGACGGACTAGATCAGATTTTGATGGAAATCATTCTCGTTTCCTAAGCTTTAACTACAGAGAAAAATAATACAGTGAATTAAAGAGTATCAGCGGAGAATGGCAGGAGGAGGACGCATCAAAACACTGCTCGATTCAGAACAAAGTAACTTTTGGACGAGATCCCTCGATTAGAGGGAAGGGATCGCCTGACAAGGCCCATTTTTTTGGACTAGAAAAGTTTATGAATGAACAACAGACAAAACGGCAGAAGGTTGAGAATAAAGTAAGCCTTTTTCCCTATATATCATACAACACAACTTGATAGACAGGTCGGAGGTGGCACAGGCATACCAGTGCTCACCAGAAGTGTCTGAGGCGGCTGATAGTGCCACTAACATCTGTGGAGGAAGGCATTAGCTCATCCAATGAACAAATGGTTTATGTCATTCCCTGCTTGGATCGAGTTAGAAAGGCATCTAACTTCAAGTTTTCTACCTCGAAGTTGATTCCCTTGATTTCCATTGCAAACAAAGAATGCCTAATGGCAGGATCGGAATAAAGATATAGAGAAATAGAAGCTACCTGTTGCATCTGTACATCCTCAAAAATTGAATTGATGATATCAGTGCAGCTTCTCAATGGCCAGAGTCCGAATGTTCAAGTAAAGAATGTGGCAATTCCACTCACAGAACGCTACCTCTTTAAGGACTCTTCGAAGTTTTTGTGGGACTTTGTGGTAGGTTGTATAGAGCAAGACCTATCACCAGAATCGTGCTTCCCAACACAAAGAAAGGGCTCAAGCTTGTGCCTTCAGGCAGATATGGCAGTGGAAGCGAGAGAGCATATATCGAAAGAGGAACTGTCACAAGAGGGAAATAAATAAACCTTAGCAGGCACACAGACAAATTAGATGCATAGACAGTTAGATAAGTCTCTGCACTAAAAGGGAGATTCTCAAACCTGATAACATGACAGTCAGAGAAGCAACAACAGCAGAAGAGATTTTCACTAAATTGAGTGCCGATATGTTGAATATAATATTGGTAGCAATGTAAAGCAAGGGAAGCCATGGAGCCCCATCACAACCTGTTGCAGTGGTTGTAATAAGTACACATAAAAACATAAAAATCTTCCAGATAGAGATATAGTCCAAACTGAATGCCAAAAGATACTACTGGCAATGACGACATACACAAAATACATGGTCATTATCCTCAAGAACTAAATGGATAATAAAACAAAACTAAGCTTTGCGGGAGCTTGCCTGTGGTGTTAGCTCTGATATTCAAAAAGCAACCAGCTCCACTCTTGAGATAAAGAGGAAGCTGAGCAAATGGTATTCCTTTCAAGTTTGACAGTAAAGGTAGAAGGAGAAGTACAAAAAGTGCCTGCAAGTAAAGGAGGAAAAAAAATACCATTGAATTATACCTCATAATTTTTTCATTGAGCAAATAAAAGATTCTCCGGCATTATCATAGCAATACTAAAGGCATAACATGTTAAGGTAAAGAAGATCATAAAAAAAATGTTTCTAGTACAATAATCAAACATCAGGACTATGACAGAAGCTGAACCATATGTATACGTAAAGGTAAACTTAAAAAGTGATTGATGGCAAAAACTATGAAAAATTGTTCTCCAAATCAGAATGTCTTGGCTCGTGGATTCTCCAAATGCAAAAGTAAGAAGCATATAACTGCTATGAGAAATGATCCTTTTGGGCATCATATAATGAATGGCCCAAGAAAATAGAGCAGCCATCATTCCTTCCATGTGCAATCAATGTAACCCATATCTTGCACTACTCTATCCAGGGGAGATAAGGTAGCTCTTACCTGAAATCCAGATCCAAAAGAGTTCACAACAAATATGTCAACTGACTTTCCCTACAATTAAACATGTTCAGGACATTAGGTAATTGAAGCCATCCAACTGTTTAGCAAGATAAAGTACTTCATGGGAAGACAAGTCGCACCTTGAGGTGGCTTGCGGCATCAATAAAGATTGATTCCTGTGAATGGTAAGATTTTAAAATTGATAGTTTTTGCTTATATGGAAGCCACTAATGAAGATAACCAAGGTTTCTGCCGTGAACCTTTATGATAGAAGCACCAGCTTGAAAGGCACTTGAAACTACCATGACAGCAGGCCATAGTAAGTCAACACTAAGGGCCACCTCTCCAGAATTAGAACCGCTACTGTGGCACAAAATATGACTACAATTAAGGACTCCTCAACAAGCACCAGCATTAACAGGTTAAAGTACTAAATATATAGGGAATATTTAATCCTTCTGGAAACCAGGAAAACAATCGCAAATTCATGCTTTACCTGAAAAAATCACAAAAAAAGTACCAAAACTGAATAATCTCCTCCTGTCACTGCATTAATCTGCTACTTTGCATAGTTGAAGGTTTATTATTAGATAGTTAATTTTGATAATTTTCTTCTGATTTTCGAACTTAAGTGTTTCACATTTTTTTTATAAGAACAGGTACAATACCTAGTAACAGCTATAATTACACCTGCAGCCACAAGGAGGCAGCCAATAATTTGATTAAGTGAATACTTCCTTCCCAGAAGAACACTAGAAAAAGCCAGCTGCCAAACCAAGAATGTCTGCACAAGAAAAAGGGAAAAAAGGCCACCACTTGTTCTGTCAGTGATGCATCACCCTTGAAGAACCTGCAACTACTACACCATTACACTATTTAATCAATATAATTATCAACATAGGAATCAATTGACTTGTCTCATACAAAAAATCATACCGTTTAAAGAATAATCACCTGTCTACATGTGACAACCCACAAGAAAAGTAACATACCATGATCAATTACGCAAAGAATCATCAATAATAATAAAGGCTGGTTGACAAATGATATGAGCCTTGAAGTTGGTAATTATTTGTCTAGAAAAACAGTAACGAATTAGAGAGAGAGAGAGAGAGAGAACTGAACAAAAAACTCCTATGCAATATTCAACCTAAGGAGGTAGCAGAACATATCCAAGTAGAAGATAAAGAGTTCCCAGCTCATCAATATAAAAAAATTGCCAATGCATATCTGAAGCCACTTGTCTCCCTAATGAATTTTAAACCAAATTGTCCCTGCTCCCTTTTAATTAGGTTGGACTCCAGTGAAACTCAATAATCACGATGCTATCATTAAGGGCCCTAATGGTAAAAAAAAACATAAGGATAGGGAACTTCATCAAGCAATTGAATGTACCTGGCTTAGTATGGGTATGGCTGGTCCAGGAAGCATTGCTGCAAAGAAAATAAACCAACGTTAAAAGCATGAAAGCCCATAAAGATAAATCCTCTTGTTTTTTCCACATAAAGTTTGAACATTCTTTTAAGCTTCTCTTGATCACAGCTCAAACACTTTCTGCTGACGAGTATAATCAACTCTTTATCCATTTTAAAAAATTTTGATGATTTGGAAAATCTAGAGGTTAAACTAACTGGAATGTCATAATTTGGAAAGAATAGTAACTACTATGTGTAGTCAATTCCAATATCTCTCTCCATTGGCCGCATAACTATTTCTCAAAAGACAGCCCATCTACAACAAAAATATTTCTATGCCAAACGACAGATCTGAAAAGAAGTTTAAACAAAAGATCCAACAAATATGCATTCATAGCACATTCCATGTGACAATAAAGTACCTCCAGCAGACATTCCAGCAGCAACTCCTAGGGCTTCTAGGATACCAATAGCCACAAATCTTGATTTTGGAAGTGCTAACATTTCATCTGTCACAATACCAATCTGGTACCGTATGTATAGTATGGAAAAATAGATCGCCACGTACCTGTGCCTCCCAAAAGCACAATCAGTTTATGCACGACAAAAAGCCTAAAAAGTTCCCAAATTTTTCTTGAAATGCAGATGCAATTAACATTTTAGCAACGATGTTTGGTCATAGAAAGGACATGAGCTTTCTGTCCCTTAATTGAAACCCCGAAAGCCACAAACTTGGATGAGGATGCTTACAAAACCGGCTTCAAACTGCACTCTCAATCAATAATTGCTCAAAGGCAATTGCAAGGTATAACAACTACCTAGCAAAATCCAATTCTGAACATGAGTTGCCGCACTATATGGCGCTGTTTCAAGCGCTTCAGGCTGAAAACCGAATGATATCAAACGGAATAAGAGGTCGGGGTGGGGGGCGGTGGCGGTGGCGGTGGCGTGCTAAGTAGAATAACCAATACGCACCCAAAAGTGGTCAACTGAGCTAAAAAGAAGGGATACTGCTTCATTGGGACGAGAGCGAGCTTGTAGAGAACGCGATTTGCGACCGCTAGAATGACAGTCAACGCCGAGCTAACGGCGACAAGCCTGGTTCCCGAAGAAGAGCGGAGCGAAATTTCATCGCGGGAGGCGCGAACTTTGAATTTGCGGGCACGCATGTCAAACTGTTCTTGGATCCCAATGACGCCTCGACGTGCAGTCCTGAGACCAGTAGCATTATGGGAAACAGAGCTCCGGGAGAGTCCAGGGGACTGACGCAGCTGCAAGGGAATGAGGGAAGGCGGGTGGAGGATTTGGGGGTGGAGATGGGAAGGAGACCAACGGAACGACGCCGTGCAGGAGAATCCCATGAGGGTGGAGTATTGGTTTACCAAGCCGCCACGGAGACGAGCTGCAGTCGGAGCCGGCTGAAACTTCTCCGCCTTGACGTTTCGGTCAGGCTTCTTTTGTGGATAGGCCGACGGCGGTTCGGCGGCTCTTCCCCGTCTTGGCGGTCCAGTCCCGGCCGTTCGACCGGTGGGGGCTAGCGATACGGCATTTTATTGTCGTTATACTTGTCCCCCGAAAGTTGAGATATATCACAATATATGCCCAATATTGTGTTGTTACTCTCATTTTGATCCCTAAGAGAATCGGTCATGTGCTAATAATGCCCCTCTCACCCTATGACGAACCTTCTAGAAAATTGGAGGAAAGGGCATATTCCAGAAAATAAAATTTCCTTATTTCTCTGATACGTCTCGCTTATTTCCACGTTCCTTCTCGTTTGTAGCCTTCTGCCTGCCCTCTGGAACTCTGAGAGCCTTCTGTTCTCGTCCTTCATCCTCACGCACCAAAGATGCCTCGCCGGAGCTCTGCAGGTAATTTCTCCGCGGCATCTTCCGTTTACTGCCCCTACTCGTATCCAATCGCTTGCCGCTCTTGCCGTTTGGTCCTGTTTCTTGTATGGTGTTCCCTGTGCACCTCTCGGTTTGAGTCTATATTGGTTCACGAATCTGGTTGATTCGGAAACCCTTTTTTTTTTTTGTAGAACTGTGGGTACGGTCGTCCAAAGGCTAGAGATCTCACCGTGCTTACGTTTTTGTGCTGTGTCTTTCTTGTGATTCCACTTCTATGATTTGATCGACTCATGCATCCTTAATTTGATCGACTCAAATCTTTTAATTGTCATCTCTCTTGATCATGCATGTAATCTCTGAATCTTCTATCATCGCTTGCGCAGGAAAGTCAGCACCTCGCTCTGCTGCCCGTTCCTCATCTCATACTCCAGCCAAACCGGGTAATCGGCTGTTCTGTCTTCTGAGCCTTGGTGTTAAGCTTCGTCCTGCACAAATTTTCCTTGCCTTTGTCATATGATTTGTATTTTTTTTTCCTTCTCTGCATGTTACAGCCGTTTTGTCTTGGGGAAACATGTAAACCGCAAAGTTCTTTTTCTTCCTCCTCAGTAGTTCTAGGATGAGCTAAACCATATTTATATTCCAATTGCTAAGAAGGGATCTTCGCTTGCTTAGAAAGATGTGATGATAAGCTAATTCAATTGATGAAACTTTTGCAGTTACTTCTCCTCCACCAGCCCCTGTTCAAGGTGGTAATGGCTCGCTTCTGGGTGGCCTTGGTGCTACGGTTGCTGAAGGTCTGGTTTGGCATATGTTTTGAATTGTCCATAAAATAATTCTCATAGAATGTAATGTTGACTAAAAGTGGCTTTCTCTTGGTTCAAAGGCATGGCTTTCGGAACTGGAAGTGCCATAGCTCGCAGGGCAGTAGATGCTGTGTTTGGCCCACAGGTTATCCAACATGAGACTGTTGCTTCATCTGTCCCTGCTAATGCTGCTGGTACAGTCCAAAGAAACACCTCAGGAAAAGCTTCCAATGCTTGTGGTGGTCAGTCCAAGGCCCTGCAAGAGGTTATGAATTTCTCCGTTTTATGTTGCCAATGCACATATTTGGTTGTTTGTGTTGGGGAATCATAATTATGTGCCTTAGTCCTGCAACTTGCATGTTCATTCCTCGGTGACGAATTGTTCTTTATGGGTAAAGGCATTGGCTGCAGGGTTTTAGTACATGTCCGCAACCTATTAATGCAGATGCCATTTAATCGACGTATAGATAAATCCCAATTTAGGGGCATTTGAAGATTCTATTATAATCATTGACTTACAAGCAAAAAGTGTGTTCTCTTACCTTCTAATCAGATCATCTGCTCATTGCTCATGTATAACAACTGCAAAAACTAACTTCATGTTTAATTCATTGAAAATCCTTGCAGTGCTTGAACAACTACGGAACTGATATCAGCAAGTGCCAGTTCTACATGGACATGCTGCAAGAATGCCAAAAAAATTCAGGTGCTTCTCTGGCTGCCTGAAGAAAGATGGAGCTGCAACTTTCCTTTGGGCTGGGGACAGTAGAGTCTGTTGGTCCATTTGCTTTTGTTTTGATCTATTTGCTTGATGTATAGTAGGACACAGCCAACAATTATGATCCTCATCGAGATTATGGGGCAAAGATTTGGCCATTTAAGTCCTTGGAAGTTATTATGTTGCGGTTTGGACTTAAAAAGCTAACACCAATTTAACACCAAATTGGTGTCTGATTAACGGTCTATATGGCATGATGATTCTTGAGGAGGACTAGCAATGTGAATTGTGTTTATGCTCGTCCTGATCTAGGATTTTATTCTAAATTCAGTGTACCATTAGACGTTTTCTGTAGGTAACTGGAGAAGGTGCAAGATGCCCTTGTTGTCCCAAAATACTCCCCGGTCTTATCAAAACCCATCTACTATAAACAAACCTCGCCAACGGCAGTAACAGTTGCAAGCATGAGATCGTTAGTACCTGTGGGACTGAGTGCCGTTTCTGCTGGTCATGTGGAGGGAGTAGGGATGTGATGGGGTTATTCGAGTTGATCCGTGGGTTCTGGAACTCTTAATGATGGTAGCGGGGCCATTGTCCTTAGGGACATTAGGTGCCTTGCTCAGCCGTACGTACCACAGAAAATCGAATTCACGTGCGGTGTCTTAGATGAATATGAGAAGAAGAGGTCGAAGGAATTCAAATAAGGTCTCTCTTTGGATAATCCATAGAGGTTTAGATAATTGTCAGGCATTACAAATATGCTCAAGGCCTCCTATTATACGATCCATGCGGGATGGCGGGTGTTGACAAACCCCCCCTATTTAGATCCAGTGCTGTTCGGTCAAAGGATTAATTGTCCTCCATTGATCTTAGCTCAAGGGCATCCCAGTATGTGACCTTACAAATGCACATCAATGTGTAATCACTTAGGTGAAACTTGGTCTAGTTGGCACTTCCACCAGACCGATGAATCGTTTCCTCATGGTGGGTTGGTTGAGTGGCCGGATGTTATGTGTCAAACTATAGAGGGAGAGAAGAGGAAGAACAGAGATAGGACGAAGCATGGAAGAGGCTGAGAGGGGGAGATAGGAAGAGAGAGAAGATTTAGAAAGGGGAGAAACTCCGTACTCAATCCATTGATGCTCATCGTCGGAGATTACAGAGTTTTATAGCTGACAGCGTAACTGACTCTTAACGACTATGAACCCATATTTCATGATTGTCTTTGTTCCTTATTTTGTCTTACACTCTAATCCTTGAGAACTTTACACTTTGCAATCCGATCCTGACCATATCAGTACTCCCCTTCGACAGATGGGAACTGCAGCTTCAATTCGCGCTGGAACTCCCAGCGGCATCAGATGATGCTTATGATGCTGCCCATTTTGTCTAGCACTTGCATAGGCTTCGACCCTTATGAAGCACAGCCTAAGACTGCCTTTGTAATAGGGGAAGAAGCTGAGTTATCAACGAGGGCAATACTGCAACACTTAGTAGAAGATCCCAGAGCTCGCATCAGCACAGAAACATCAAACACAAGGTGCAAGTAGTGCATGATAGGCTTCAGCTTATCCGGAGTGCCAAAACAGCTTCTAGGAGCAAGAAGTTTTTGATTTGACACCGAAACTCACACTGTCTTGGGTTGTCCTGATCAAATGATATGTTTACTCGAGCATTCATCCAGAAACCATGTGAAATTGATGAAGAGTCGCCATCGCCCTCACGCATCGAACCCCTTTCACAATCAAAACTCATCAGTTTGCAGAAGATTAGTGATTTCACTTTGGGAGTGTGCAAACCCCAGTGGGTAAGTGAAGCTTCATGGGATTCCTCAGGTTGGGTTTGTCAAAGGCTTCTTCGGTGGAATTCAAGGGAATCCCCTGTTTGGTATTCTTGCTGGGTTACGTTCCCTTATGCCTATCAAAAATTGGTCCGACCCAAAATATCATGCCTAGTATGGGATTTTTAGACCTCCTTTTATATAAAGTTGTACCAATCCAAAATCATCTCGTAGCCACCATGGATGCCGGGAACAAGCTCTGATACTAATGTTGTGTGTCAAATTGGTGAGAGAAGAGGAGGAACAGAGATAGGACAAAACGATGTAGTTGAACGATGAATTGATCTTGGCTTTCTTCCCTCGCTTGATTTTGTCCATCTCTGGCTTCTCTTGTTCTTCTATATCTTCTACCGGCTCTCTAACCTATCAGCTCTTCCCTTCCCAATTGCGATGATCAGCCCCTGTTCTTCCTCTCTTCTTCAGTTTCGGTTTTGGACCGCTACAATTGGTGTAGAAGGGGTTGAGAGGAAGAGATAGAAGATTTAGAGAAGAAAGAAATTTGTACTCAATCCATTGATGCCCATCAACAGAGATTGCAGAGTTTTATATCCCATTCCCCGATGCTCAACGTATTAACGGCCCAACTGACTCTTAACGACGATGAACCCATACCTCATGATTGCCTTTTGTTCTTTAGTTTGTCTTACATCTTAGTGCTTGAGAACTTCCTTGCACTTTACAATCCAATCCTGACCATATCATCGGATCAAATGACTTCCTTGCCTGATGCAGCTGCAATTCCCACATTTTCGAACCTCGTTGGCAGGGCTGCAGAGGGGAGTCTTGGTATGGGGGCTGGATCCAATTGTAACAAAAATAGTAGTGCAGCTGTCATTGATATGAAAATGCGAAGTTGGTAGACTCAGTTGCAAACTTGCAGTAGAGGGTGTTGGATTGGAGTCATTCGAGGGCCTCAGACTCTGCCCAGACGGTTGTAGCTCTGCAACTGAAACAGGGCAGGGGAAAGAGTCTTGCAAATAGCATCATATGCTATCTATCTCCTGTTCAGCTATGGAATGAATACAGAGCATTTGTACTCCCCTTTGAGTCTCCTTCCCTTTCTTTTCTTCCCTCTCAACATTTCTACCCTTCATCTCTACCTCCGTTTCTCCTCCTTTCTTTCCTTCTTCAGTTCTGTAGCATATTAGTTTACTAGTGGCTGGAGAAGGCAGGGGAGCTCTTGTTATTGTGTGGACCAGACATTGCGATCATCACCTGCTCCCCCTGAGAAATCTATTCTCAGTAAGCTTTGCCTCTCTGAACACGTCCTACGCCGTCTGCAAGGCGAGGAATCTGCAGAGCGCTTCAGGGGCCTACGGAGGTGGTGGGAGGATCCAACCGAGGTATGGCTGTATGGAGTGAGTCCTAGATAGCTAGCTGGAGGCTGGAGGGTGGAGGGGGATGGGGAGAACGGCTGCGACTGCGGTGGCTGCTGCTGTTTCGAGCAGCATCTATGTCAAAGACGAGCTCCTGTCCAGACCCTAGGCAGCAGCCTCTGGACTCTGGAGAGTGAGTGACTCTGTGCGTTTTTAATTTTTATCACGTCTGCAGAAATGCTGTCTATGTTACAGAAGAAACACATGAATAATAGGAACTACACTGGAATTAGAATCATCATTGGAAATTCTTTTTTCTATTTACTTCAATCCGACTAATTGATCCGGGTCTTCACCCTAGGCTTGGGACCTAAACTAAGATTAGGAGGACAGCGGCAAACTCAGGATCAATCAAGGGTTCTCGTAAAGCACCCGACAAAAGGAATTTTGCATATTGATAAGCAAAGGCCTCGGGCTGATTCCGCGGGTGATGCGAGCAGAAGTCACGCCTGGACGGGTCGGCGAATAGGTGGGGTCAAAACTAGATCAGATCCATAGCGCAGCACCTAAGACTCGATTCAAAGGAGTATTCAAGTTCGAGCTACCACTAAGGCGGCGGCAATGGACCTGCAAATCTCGAGGGGCTATCGTTGCCAGTGAACAAGATCGACGATGATTGCAGGTCAGCATATTCACTGAGCATCTTAGTGACACAACAACAGAGGGGAAAGGGACCTGGACCAGACGACGGAGTTTCTATAAGCAAAACTGAGGAAAATAGATTACTGAGGCAAGAGTTGAATCGCCGTAGGCTCTTGTTTTTTCTATGGCAATTGTCAAGATAAGAGATGCTGTACAACGAGTATATAAACATGTGTTCGATGTTTCCCTTTTACATTTCATTGTCAGACATTCTCAATCGAATTACCTTGCTTGTGTGTGCGTGATAGAGAGAGCCCAATCTGTACATTGTCCATTACTTGGTTCCACCTGATAAAAGGGGGGAGGTCCGTCCCTTAACCAAACCCAAATCCTTCATTGGCTTCATGAATCGCAAGAAGCAGCCGCTCCTCAAGATGTTGTTTAGATGGGTACTCTGGTAGGTCGAGCTGATTGAAACTGCAGACGTTGGACATGACGTTCATCAAAATAAGCAGGATCGAGAGAATATTTGGCAGTTCCTAAGAGCTAATGGCATCTTGGCATGCAGCACATCAGTCTCATAAATGAGCCAAATGTGGAGCTGGTTCAGATCACCAAGAGTACCTCACGCCATATTTATGCTAGAAAGTGAGGGAAAATAATTATTACCAAGTATGAGCTGAAGGTAAGTGGTCAGGGCTGCCATACGCCTTGTGAATCTGGAACTTCTGTGAACCTGAAATTCCTTGAAGTGCACTGAAGCCTTCCAATGGCACCTATTAGGAGTTCTCCTTTAGCGTAAATATCACAGTGAAAACAACTCAAACTAAATGACCGATTCAGGCATTGATCAGTTACCCAGAGAGCTTAGTGCTCAAGTAAAACAAGGCGTTACCTTTGAAGTGCCAGTCACAAACTGCAAGAGCCGAGCTCTGTCTTCCTTACTGAAACCCTGAACGACCTCCCAGAACCACTGAATAACAGGAGATGCTGCAGTATATCCCGAATATTCTGTATTTGCCCTCATGTCATCCACTGGAAAAATGAAAAAAAAAAATTGAGAACAACACAGACTTGGTTCAGGTCTTCTGACACATGGTGAAAAGCAGATAAAGGGAGATTAATTGAGCATGAAGCATACAATCTATCTCTGGAAGCCCACTAATTAATAACTCCAGTTCTTTGTCATTGAAGATCGATATCAAATCCCCTGGGATCAGTTCATTAAATCCTTCAAGGAAAGCAGTAATCTGAGGACGAATGGCAGTTGTTAAACGATGCTCAGCTACTAAATTGACATATTGATGCTTGTTCTCCTCTGTGACTTTGATATTCCGCCCCTCAGGGAGCAGCTCAATGTCGGTAACCTACCAATTCATTACATAAGCAAATAAAGATTTTAGCAGATGAAGCAATGCATAAGAATAAACACTGCTCAGATGCTCGGGCAAATGGATAAAATCAACATTCTGTCACCTCCGTTCGCTCATATAGTATCAATTTCTCCTCATCAGCATCTATGCTGAATGTGAGGCCAGGGACATCGGTTATATCATTCTGCAAATGGGAAAAAGCAGCATCAGAAGTCCTCCCAAGATTCTGACGAAAATATATTTATGTCTACATCTACAGATGAACAGTTGAAATCATGTCCCATGTACCTCAAGCATCCATTTCAGGTTCTTGAAGTAATCAGGGTCGATTGCTTCTATGTCATGATAGGTCACCTTGACCCCCAAGATATGCTTGTAGAAAGATCGAGTGAAGTGGACATCCAAAAGCTGTCCATCAAACAATGCTTTCCCAACCTAATTGAAAGACTAAAGGTATAAGCGACTGAGACTCGTCACTTGACGTAATCAATAAACTGAAAAACGGAAATACTCACAATTCGGCCAATGAATTTGAAGTACGAAAGATGCTCAGTCTGGTAACCAGAATTGGGGTTAGGTTGAAAAGTCGATTCATTCCCAACAGTAGTAAATAGCAGCGCTCCTTTGTCAAATATAACCCGAGACAAGAGCTGATACCATTCCCTTGTAAGCCCACCAGCATCAATACCTTCCTCACCCTGAAAATGGACAGTCAGCCTCCCCTTCAGATCATGAGCTGATCTCATGCGCAGCTGGTTATACGAGTCCTCTAGAATATAAGCCCTTCTCACTGAGATCCTCAGAGGACTGTGATGGTGATCATGCTCGTGTTTTATCTTCGACCGGAAATGAGCCCGCTTGTTGTCAAATTCGATGAACCGTGGGACTTTCAATAAGAGGGAGAAGGACTTCTCCAGCAACCCTGGATTCTGCCTTATGAAGGCATTCAGCAGCTTCCTGTGCCTCTCTGAGAACTTGACAAATGCAGCTTGTCTCTCATCAACCTTTGCAGAAGAAGATGATGAAGGGGCTTTTTGTTGACTGGCTGATGCTGTAGCATCTTCAAGTTCTGGAACTGCAGCAATACCAAAGTCGTTTCCACTACCTGTCTGCGCAGGATGCAACTTCTCTGCCACGACGAAAAAGGATTCTATGTAGGGCAAAACATTCTGAGTGCCAGCAGGCAGAGGAGTCATTATACCCGATTGAATGGACTTAGAAGTTCGTGATGAAGCCAGTTCAGGGGAAGAATCTGAATAACTCTCTATCTTGTTTATGCAATTGCTTAACTCCAACCAAAGAGGCTCCAAAGCAGCATTGATATCCCACACTTGAGAGAGAGCAGTAGAAAACTCCTTTTCATGAGGGATGTCAAACCCCTTCTGATCCATCTCTTTTTCTTTCAATGTGTTCACAAGGGAGCTCAAGGCCTGCAAAACTCTCAGTATAGCAGATCCCTCAGATGATGTAACGCTGAGAAGTGCTTTAATGGTTTCCCTATACATTTGCAGCTCATCCATAGCAGACTTGGTCAAACTTCGAACCACACTAGCCAGCTCAGTTATGAATAAATGGCAATGAGGAGGAGCAGTTTTTACCAACTTTTTAATCACCTCAGCCACAAGAGCATAAGCATTATCTGACAACCTGCAAAACATTAGACAATAGTGAGGGATAAACATGTACACAAATGAAGCAGTGAAAAAGACACGTAAAGAGGAGGGACACCACAATATTTTCCCAAGTTGTCACAACATAGAGAAAGCCTCTCAACTGTTCATTTTATAGAGCATTTCTAACGTATCTCCAGAGGTAACTAGGATGTTCCTATTAGTACAGAAATGTTGAATGGAGAAATGCAAATTAATCACACAGATGAGATGGTCCTTGAGCTCCATTGTGCATGCAAGGAGATGGCAGCCATAAGGAGTAAACTAATGAACACAAATGGTTTAAGTCTAAAGAGAGCCAACATATCAGATTCAAAAAATACTAAGAAAGATAGCCAGCATAGAACAATAAAACGTTATATAAAAAATCAAAATTGACAGGTGTTTTTTACTTTTTCTTTTGCTTTTTCTGGGGACAACCTCAAACAAGATTGACTAGTGTTAAATCAACATGTGAGTGAAACATAAAAAGCATACCCATCTTTCGCAAGCAACGAGCAGAGGAGTTGCAGTTCTTGCTGTGGCAAATTGAGCAGAACAGTTTGAGCATCATTTTCATCCTTTCCCATGGAATTCTTCGTGTCATTATCCGCATTCACCGATGTGCCAACTACAGAGGTGGCATTGCCAGATTCTGCATTCACACCAGCATCAGGCATAGAAACCTGGGAACTTGATGGTTCAGGAACAGATGCCTCCAACTTCCCAGGTAAACTTAGACTGCTTTCAGCATGATCAATTATTACCTCCAACAGGCTGAGCAGCTGAAAGGCAGGAAAATAAACATAGGAAATGAAATGTTAAAGCCTGACAAAAACAAATGCTGAAAGACTATATAAATAAGATAAATATCAGTTTTCATCACATTACCTGTTCGAGATGAACTATACTACGCAGATAAAGAGGCTGATTCAGGAGGCTCAAGAGAAGCTCAACTGGTGAATATTCTTTGTGGGGCTGATTTTGACTTTCTTCAATTACCACAATGCCTTTTCCACGTGAATGTTCAGTATTCTCTGACTCCAATGGCACAGCATATGGCAGCCCAAGCTTAAGAAAAATCTTTGCTACATTGTGATGATTCCTAGCTAAGTAAGTCATAGTTTCCAGAATTCGTCGGGAAACCAGAGGAGGGACCCCTACAAAGAAGACCAAGGTAAATCAACCAAACAGCTGGTATAAATAAAGGGCAATAATAAACAATAATAGCAATAACATTTGAACGAAGTCAACACAGATAGGAAAGAATGAAGGTAATGGAGTCAAAATAGCATTTTACAGACACCACCACCACCCCACCCCCAAACCTGCAGCCTTGGGGGTGGGCCCAGGAAAAAAAAGGGGAAAAAGGAACTAGTTCTCAGCATCAACTTTAACTTACCACCAATAGTTAATTAAAACCATATCAAAAGCACTAACTGTAATGAAACTGAATTAATTTTACATACAGTATCCACAAAAAAATTGAACTGCAATCACAGATGTGAAAGTAATGCATGCTAGTAAGTGCCATTCCAAGTGATCAAGACATGCCAGTCAGTAGCTTGTTTCTAATTATATCCCAGTATGACCTATAGCCCATTCCTTCTCTCTAGGGCTACATGACAGGTTCTGCCATCACTCAATATCACTAAATAGCACCAGAAGCAGTTTATGCAGGCTTGTCTTTCAATTGTTCATTCATGCAGAAAGAGAAACAGACCCCTGGGGCTGCCTACAAGAAATACATAAAAGAAATTTTACCATCAAAAAACTGGGGACGAGAATACATCACGTTATTTTGACAAGCATAGAGGCGAAATGACGACCCAGCTGCATTGAGAGGATGGACAGTTCTCCTCGTATCAAGCATCAGCATATCCATGAAAATATTCACCAATGCAGTCCTTGTCTCACTGTGAGCACATAGATTTAACAGGAGCCTCTGCAGTTGACCCTTGTAAAGTGGCTGACCAAAGAAAAAAAATCATTTACTGGCATCAGTATGTCTGTTCGCAACATGACCATGTTGTCGGCCAACAAACATGAGAACTACAATACTTCCACATACAGTATATACCTTAACCACACAAAATAGGCGGATCATTGATTTGAGAGCTTCACTATCTACAAGAGGAGTCCCATCTGCTTCAATAGGTTTCGTTCCAAAGGGTCTGTGTGAATCAATGCCTCCAGTAGCTCGGTCAAGACTTGACCCAGAACTTACACCTCGTCTAGAAGACTCACCCCTGCGATTTCTAGGATACATACCAAAGAGGGTCTGATTGCGATATCTATGCGCAAATCTCTCACGCAACATGTTAGCCTCGGCAACCAGAGCAGGAGTGAGGTTGGCTAAAATAGCATCTGATGATGTCAGAAGAACCTATTGGCACATAAAATGCACATATATTAGAGATTCTATAAGTGAAAGCATTCACATAAGTTTGCAGCCATATAAACAGGTACCTCTTCTCGTAGATCTGAGGGAAATGTTGCAATGATTGAAACTGCATCCATTTCCACCGGTTGGCCTTCTAGTTCCTGAGATTGCTGAAGCCTTTGTGCTTGCTGCTGAGCCAATACCTCTGCTCGGATATCTGGAGGAAGAGCAGCCAGAAACTCTGGATCAATATCTCCAGTACTTTGTGGCTCAGAATTTTCTGTCTGAGCCACTTGACCCTGTTGAGCCGAAAGCACTTCTGCACGCAACTCCTCAGGCAAGGCATCAAGAAATGCAGGATCGATTGATCCAGACCTAGCATCAGGGTTGATTTGTTGCTCTGATGTTGGACCATCCTGCTCTCCTTCTCGTATGGAATCCTCAGGAACTTCACTTACCCGCTGAAGTGATGTCTCCCTGCCTGTGGCAGCTGCAGCAGTTCCAAAAGATACATTTGTTCTCCTTGAACGAGCAGCATGTGGATCACCCAAGGTAACTCTATCTGCAGAACACTGCCTCTCCCCACCATCATCTTGGCCATCAGCACTTCCAATCTCCACATCCAAGCTCCGTAGACTTTCCCCTAAAGTTGCTCCACTTCCACCACTTTCTTGGCTTACTGCTTCCACATCCCGTGCATTAGTATCATTCTGGTCAAGCTGCATATCAACAGATTGTGCTTGTACACCAGATGAATGATTTACTTCAATAGAATCCCTCGACACAGTTCCCATATCAGCATTACCAGGACCATCAGTTGCCACAGATGGAGCAACTTCACCACCTTGACCATTTACATGGCCTTCAGCCGCAGGCATCACACCAGAGTCTGATTGCTGAAGCCGACTTAACTCACCATTGCTTTTAGGTTCATCATGTTTCTCCTGTTCAGGTCTTTTAGCTGTTGGACGCCTCAATTGGGAAACAAGCACATCTTCTAGGCCTGGGGGTACTATACTCGCACTTGAGCTGCTAATTTGCTGATTCTGATCTGCCCATAGGTTCAATCGATGCCCATGGCGTCCACTTCGCAATGATCGGAAAATGACATCCAACCTTCTTGAGGAATTCTCAGTATTTCTATCAGGCAACGGCATATTGGATGAATCCTCTAAAACCAAAACATGTATAACAGTCAGAAACCACAATGGTATAACTCATTACATACAGTGCAAAACTGATATAACTTTTCAATAGTAGAAATCCAATCTAGGATTGGACATCTTGCAAAAAGAGATTAAGGAACTTCAAAATTATTGCATCCGTCAAAATCAGCTTACCCAGTTGTCTGCGAGAGGATGAAAATAGTGAAGTTGGCCCAATTAAAAGAGGATGCCGCGAGGAGGAAGCAGTACGGCCAGTCCTACCCAAAAGATTATAAATTGATGTTGTACGTGGTAGACGTCTAGAACCAAAAACTTCCACTGGCATGAGGTGGAGTGTCTCATCAGGAAATGTCTGATTTCTTTCAAGAACCTCAATATGATCAAATACATTAAATTCATTGATACCTTCCTCAAGCCTGAGTATAACTCCATAATCATCATCCTCATCATCATCCTCCTCCAAGACCTCTTCATCAAAATCATCATCACCATCAATATCGCTATCATCCTGATCAATATCATGATGTGCCAGGTGATGGACTTCGTCTTCCTCAAGATCATTATGGTCATCATCATCCTCATCATCATTTTCATCAGCATCATCTCCTCCATCATCATCAGACATCTCTTCATCCTCCTCGCCATCTTCGTCATCCTCATTGATATTTCCCTGCACAAGAGGCTGGATCTCATTTTGTATGCCTACAGTTCCAATGCCATTTTGACGCTCCCTGCTGTCTTCCAAGGTTTCATGCATGTAGTCATCCTCACTACCAGGACCAGAGGCACCACCAAGATCCTGATCATGGTCCATATCATCTGTCACAGCCTCAGAACCTCCATAACTTCGGAGATTATTAATAGACTCAGCATTCCCAGCAGTGATAGACTCATGATTTGATTGAGATACTGCTTCCATTGGTTCAGGCATCTCACCACTGTTATCTATTCTTTCAGGCTGATTGTGATCAGCATGCCTCACTGCAATCTCACTATTTCCTAAGTTGGAATCAACAGAGTATACATGCTCCTTAGACACAAGCTCAAGAGCTTTTATAAGTGCAGTGGCCACTTTAGGTGAATCAACATGGTCCAGGTCTAACACTCTCAGAATCTCAGTTAATGACTTGACTAGACCGACATCTATGAACATAGCAGAAGCCTCTGCAGAGAGATGTGATCCAGTGGGTGAACGTGCAGTCAGAATATCATTAAGCAGATCAATATATACCTGCAACTCACAACTGGGAGGTCTGTAGCCCTTACATAAGTCGACAAAATCATTAAAAACATAATTGATCTCTGAGAAAACCCTCCTCCTCGCCTCTGCAGATCTTACACAAGAAGCAACCAAAAATTGGATTGCTCTACTCGACAGCTTATGCCTCCAATCTCCATCTGTCTTTCTTTCCTTCTTGGAACTTTTAGCACAGGGCACAAACTTACGAAGAACATGATGGAATATACCTCCACTATGACCTTTCTGATGAGTTCCCCTGCAGCTGCTACCATCAGCATCTTTTCGAAGTAAAGCATGCACAGAGGTCGCATACATGAGCAAAATCTCAGTCAAAATTTTCACAATAAAAACAGCTTTTGCAAGTGATGCAGAGGTTTCAGCACTCGAGGTTTCACTCTCAGAAGCACCAGCAATGGCTTTTCCTTTTTCTTTCACTGCAGCAACATCTATGTCCATATCAGAGGTCGAATGAGTATTCTGACTAACCTCATTGGAAAGTGGAGGTTCAAAAGCAATGACTGAATCCAAGAGAAGCTCAATCACAGCAGTGAAGCTTTGAGGGACCTTTCGATGTGCTTTAGCATTCTTGGAATTTAAATCAGTACTTCTGCCTTGCCCATTTCCATAGTCTCCAGCAATTACAATACCTGGGGAAACCTTACCTTCATTAGTAAGCCTTTCTGTTTCTAATGCTTTCTCCTCTTTTTCTTTGGTTTTATCCTTCTCTTGATCTTTGAGCAAGATGATATATGGTCTTTCACCTATCATCTCAACTTGGCATACAGCCTGGGCAGCTTGCATGAATATAACTGGATCCCGAGCAATAACATTAGTCAAACTCAGAAGAAAATTGCGGGGACTGACCCTCCCATTGGAATGTCTGTTAGCAGCAACTACAAGGCTGTGCCTTATCTCAGATTCCATTGCTTGCTGGAGAGTATTGGGATCTTCAAGCACATGACAGATAATAGTAGCAGCAACATTATCAAAACCAGAGAAAAGCCTATCCGTAGGCAAAGAAAGCACTGAACTCAGACCTCCCGCATCTAAAAAGCTTATAGCAACCGAATGATTCCTCGTGAGTGTAGCACACAACTGCAAGACTGCATGAATTGTTTCAGATGGCAGTTGATTTCTAACATAATTACACGCGATCTCAATCAGTTTCTTCTGCTGACAAACACGAATATGCTTCAGAGATAAACCCAAGGCTGATAGCAACATACTTTTCTTATCCTCATCAATAGTGATAGATGAACTTTCGTCCTGCTTCAACTGGTCAAGAACTTCTGTATTCAACTTGTAATCTGCCTGCAGAAGTCTATCAAGAGCAACAAAAGCTGCTGTTACCCACTTTGGAACCTCACATTTATCCCCATCACCCGAAATAGAATCCCACCTTGACAGCAGATCTGAAGCAAGATCAATGAGACCACTCTTAGAAGCAATTTCTCGGGCCGTAACATCCTCATGTAGAACTAAGGCAAGAACATGGAAAAGCGCAGACAGCAGGGTACATTGTCTGCTGTCAGAAGCCGAACTGCAATCCCTCAATAGGCCAATAATGAATGAGATAACAATTGATCTGTATTGACCATCATTATGGGAACAAATTGTCATAAGGAGGTCATGAGCAGGAAAAGCAAGTGAATCTTTGATCTGAAGAAGCTTCACACATGTTGTCAATAACTCATCTACAACCGGAAGTTGCTCCAACTCTGCTGCAAGGTGCTGACCATGGGCATTCGAAACATCTTCCCCCGAGTCCAATTCAGAGTTCCCAAGGGACATGGCAAGTGCACGAGCTAGTTCATCATCCTCCTGAGCTTCCTCCAGATGAGAAAGTAACCACTCCATGGCAAGCTCCACACTATTTGATCCAACTTCTCTCAGAGCTTCCTCAGCCCTAGATCGTGAAAAGCCCATCTCCACAATAGTTGAGATAGTTGCTTCATTTGGAGGTGGGCCAGAAATGCGTGAACTAGTGTTGCCACTGACATTCTTTACTTCAACTCCTGAAAATATGTGTTTGATTATGGAAATAGCAGTCCTAATGAAATCATAGCTGCTGTCAGTAAACCGCGGATGAGACCAGACAGGGAGAACAGATTTCAGAACCAAGGACTGCAGGACCTTCACAAATGTCTCAGCATCCCGTGGAAAAGGAATATCAGCATTTGCCAACGGTTGAATGAGCAAGTGTTTAGTAAATGGTGTCAAAATGAAGGATGACGTCACCAGGCGGTCCATAAGTTTACCATAGCTCGCCAGAGGACCATAAATCCACAATTTATCAGCATCTTCATTTTCATCTTGCTTTGAATCGGTGACCATAGGAGAAGCAGGAGATTCATTAACTGCAAAGAGCAACTGACTGGTAGCTTCAAAGGTAGTAAGAACTGACTGGATTACTCCATGTCCATACAGGCAATTTAGGAGAATAGGATTGCAAGAGTCTTGTCCGTCCATCAGAATACCATCAATGAACTCAATAACCTTACCAAAATAACGGCACTTTGTTGAAACAGAAGCCTGTGATCTGGAAGAATTTACTTGACTGTCAAAATTCAAGTGATCTAGAGCAGTGGATGCAAAAGCAGAGGCAACTGCTTTTGATGATGGGGACACATTCATAGCATCCTCCCGACGACGAGAAGGAACCAGCATCACCTTTCCCAACTCTTGAAACAAATGGGTGATGTGAAAGGAAAGTGATCTAACCATGTCACAGCAAGACGCATAGTATGCTCTTTGTTCATCCAATTCTTTTCTGGAAGTAGCATCTGTAGAATAAGAATTGTGCTCTTCATGAGAAGATCCACGGCGTAGGCTTGAAGGAACTTCACTATGAAAACTACTGCCACCATTAAGACTGCGATACAATTGAAAGAACTCCAAGAACTGGTTTTGCATGTCAACAGCAGGTGTCCTCCTCCTCATCAATGGATCAAACAATTGCCTGAAGGAGTTAAATGTTTGCTCTTCTGCTTCATTCGAGCTATACTGTGATTGATGCAACAAAGATATGTCATACTCCTTTTCAAGCTTGGTATCTTCGAGGAGTGCAATCTGCCAGAAAACTTCCCGTTGCACAAATCCAATGTCTTCCAGAACATCTTTGCTACCAGTGGCAAATTCTTGAAGCAACGCAGTAACCCAGCGATTGTCCTTAGAGGCAGCCAGAAATAGTAGAAACTCAACAAGAGAGAGCTCAGAGAATATTTCTTCATCTTGGATCCCCTTGAGATCGAGGAAAAAGGACTCAGGGCCAGAACGAAAACCAGCCAATACTTTCTTCAGATGTTCTCTAAGGGCAGTACAGAAGGCACGCGCTAATGGAGCTGAGTGGTGTTGAGTGAAACCCTTGAAGACCATGGTGCTGTGTAAGGCAATTGACATCCCTTGAGACGACTGGGCAATGCTAGGTCGCAACAGGAGCTTCAGTAAAGCATCAATTCCCGACTTCTCTACAAAAAGCCGGCATGTTTCTGAGTTTTCCATTGTCCTATGAACCAACATCATTACATGGAAGACTGAAAGTTGAACAAATTGCTCATCACTAATGTGATCAACAGTTGAATCCACAGAACCAACCAGACTGCATGCAGAGGCATTCTCCTTGTCTTCAGAATCCATGTCAATTGCTGTACTCCCATCAACATCACTGGAAGTCCCCATACAAGTAGTTTCACCAAAGGAAGAAATTTTATCAACAATTTCTACTATTATATCAACGCCATCACTTCTCAGAGATGATACATGGCGTAAGAGTTCCTCCATGGCATTTGCCAAAGGAACAATAGCTTCATTGATAGCCACAACATACTTCTTACTAGTAAACAACTTGACAAAGAAACGCAGGGCTGAAGTTTCTTTAACCGCATCAATGCCTCTAGTATTAAGACAGATGGCACCAAGTCCATTAGGGACACAAGTAAGAGCCTTCGCAGAAGGAAGACCGCCTGCCATTACTGAGGCTAAAAAGGCATCTGGAAGACCCATTTCAAAAAGTGCAGATAAACAAGTAGGGTCTTTGTGAATGATATCACTCATAAGAGTAACAGCTGAGTGATAAACGTCACCACCAAATTTCTCAATATTCTGAAAAATATGTGACAAGGTAGACGACAGGACAGTCTCTTGGGAGTTCTGGGACCTACCAGGGTTTGACGGTGAGTATGTAGCAGAACCAAGCGCCTTCAAAGAAACTTTAATGAGCATCTTCTGTGAATTCAATAGATCTTCCTTGGTCCTTGGGCATTCACCAACGGGTAAAACATCAATTTCCCCAGCCAAACCAATGACTCTATGGACTTCTAGCTGTAATCGCTGGACTAAAAGCTCCACTCCACCCAACTCCCTGAAGTGAGAAACTGCTGAACTACTGTAATCCATAAGTTTCTGAATGGTCTTCACAGCAAAACAAACAAGATGCATGTGTCCAGGATGTGAATCTTCTAGGAGGGGTAAGAATGTCGGAAGCATCCCCCAACCCCTAAGGTTGTTACCAGATGTTGAGGATGACACAATATGGAGAACATAGAACTGCAGAAGTGCTTCCACAAAAGCAAGTGATGATGGATCACTGGAATTGTTCAGAGACACCACAGCTTTCTGAAGCACATTTAAGAGAACTGTGCGGTTTGTCGTAGTAAAACTAAGACTTGATCCACTTAGAATGCGTGCTCGTTCATGAGAAGATATATAGGCAGCTAATTGAGCACCCAAAGCAAGCATCGCAAGTGTACGAATACCTCCTGGAATGGAATCTTCACTTCGTACTATTCTGATCAGCTCATTAGTATACTCTGGCTCATTAGCGAAGAACGCTGTAAGTTCCTCATGAGCATCATTGGATTGAACGAGCACAATGAAAGCAAGAAGAGAAATCCTACAATATAGCCTGCACGTTCTGACTGAACGAAATGCATGAGCATATCTGATTCTAGTAAGCAAGGGAAATCTGAGATCAGGAGGTACATCGTACAGCTCAATGCATTGTTTCATAATGACAAGATCATCCTCCTTTCTAAGATGAAGATCTGGCATATGTATAACTCTTGAAGTAGCATTGGATTCTTCATTGTGCCCACTTACTCCATTCAACTCGAAAAAGAGAGTGGAACCCAGCCGAAACTGAGGATTGTCACCTTCCTTATCTAGCTCCGACGGGAACAAAGATAGCCCCTCTTCTTGGGTCTTCTCATTTGCAACAACACATGAATATAAACCCAAGCCCTCTTCCTTACTTCCCCACCCTTGTGCCAAAGAAAGAAGGCATTGGTTCACTGCTCCACATCCAATTGACTTTCCACCACCATGCAGCTTAGTTATTTTCACAAGTGCAGATAAAGTCTCCAGTGAAGCTATAAGAATTTCCGGATCTGTTGATGATAGTAGGAGCTTGAAATGCTGCAAATAATAGACAGTTACATCGCAGAAAGAAAGTAGCAGTTATCATAAAGAATTCACTGTTTTCTGTAAGTCAATGAAACTGGCAGATACGGTTACTAATCAATAATGGATAAAAGTGTATACACACCTCTAATCCATTGAATGAGCTCTTGTTGTGACAATTCTCCAATATTATTTGCATCACCCGCAAAATTTGTAAGACTGCATGTTTTGGAAAAGGACTATCGTCATCTGTCAATTTGTCAGACAAGAGGAGGTCATTCCTGCTTGACACATAAGTCTTGAGGTATGCCTCGAAATGAAGAAACAATGGCCTCCAATGATGGAAATTTCCCTGCAAGATTTTTGCAAAAGTCGCTTATAAGCAAAGATACAAATTAGTATAGCCAATCAGAAATCAGAAAAGATAGCTCGTGTTTTCACCTTATCATACTCCCACCGAAAACCAGAAAGGGGTATGGCTATATCTTGCAGAGGACTCTGAATGACCTTGTCAATGAAAGCTTTAACTTTAAGAGGCTGCAAGGGGAAACGGGTCACATATTCAGAACATGTCCAACAAGAAAGACTGCATACAAATAGCTAGCAATCTCAGCAAGACGTGCCAGCTAGTAACAGCAGTGAACACTCAGATTCTATTCAGTCTTCAGGAAAGGATCTCAATGAATTCTAAGATGCAAGTCATTCCCCTGTGTGCCCTAGTTTGGGGCATTTGAAAGATGTTCCTTCACAGAATCATGTAATAAGTGCTAATTGATCTTCAGTAGATGGGTCAGAAGGGAAAGGAAATAACCATCAGGATGCCAGACAATGCATACTCATGTGCAATACCACAGATGTCCACAAGGCATGCCAAAGATGTGACAATGGGGTGTTCCATATTATGACTTACATTCTTTTCAGTGCGGTGCATATTCAACAATATAATGTTTATGAGATTCCACGAAATGAATCAATGGCTCTATTTTCACATTTGGTGTAAGACATCAAAGGGAAAGAGAAACAGGATCACCATAAGAAGCTACTTTTACATGGAAATTGGCAACTAAATGCTCTTCTAGTTCCATTCATATCCTACATAATAACCCTTTTTTATGGATGAGAAGATTATACTTGGGAAAAGGTAGTAACACTGGCAGAAAAATGTTTACCCACTTCACAAAATAACCACTGTTGACCACAAAGTTGGAAGCAGGGGGGTATGTTTCTCCACATATGTATATTTTCAACCTTTATAAATGACTCACAGCACAAGGAATTTGTCTCAAGCAGCTTACCAGTACAAAGTTCAACTTTTATTAAGAAAGTGAATACAGGATCATCAAATACTTTGTTCTTTTATCTAGAAAGTGAATAAAGGATCACCAAGCAGTTTACCAGAGCAAAGTTCAACTTTTATCTAGAAAGACTTCTTGCTGAACACATACTATAACCACATGCCCTCCACGGGACCAGAAATCTTGGCCATTAAGCCTATTCATAACCCAACAATCTTAGAGACAACTTTGAGATGCCAATACCCTCCATAGGCAGGGCTCTGATTATGGTACTCAGTAACAACTTAGTGTGCCCTCAACTGTTATTCTACTTGCTACCTCCAATACTCAATTTATTAAGCATGGTGTTTTATGCTTATCCCCATTACAAGGTTTCATGAAGTGCATCTTCTGTCTCACTAACAGTAGCTTGATGATGGATGGCCATACCATTACCTAAATTAAACAAATAAGACAATGTTCTTCTTTACTATAGAGATTGAAGGTGCTCCACAAGTTTAGATGCAAAGACCAAAATATAGACGAAAAAAGCTAGCTGCCAAAAAAATCTATAAAGCTGTCACATCCTTCAGATCCTATAATAAGTATTTTACACCTCGAATTATTGAGTAGGAACATTATGAGACTCCATTTTCATTTGCCCCAAAAAAATTAGATAAACCAAGCGACACCATTATGAAAAGTAAAAGCAGACCACCAGAGGGAAATCACAAGGATTTCTTTGCTCTTTATAAAATTACAACAAGGCAATCTAACTGATGTGAAAAGACCAACTAATTCATAGCCCAACAATTCTATTTATCCATATTCTACAAATAAAATACTATTGAGATTCCTCTCAGAGACTCAATTAGGACACGATTCTGTTGACATCCCTTTTATGATGGTAGAAACTGCAAATTTGCCAGATATCAGGACATAAGAACTATGACTTGCCCAAAATGTTATTCCCGGCAAGTCCAAAAAAATAGAGTACCTTTGACTAATAGCATACATGTTTTTATTTTAATGCACGTGCTTAAGATGATAAGACACTCAGCCATATAATGAACTGAGAGTCATAAGACAACCGTGCTAAATATAATAATTGCACGGAACTCTGACAATATAAATGACCATCCATTGAACTTGACTTAAAACGACTCACACCCCTACCTGAAACCTCTAAGTTAACAACCAAAAAGGAAGCGAGCCAACACTGTGAGCGCAAGCAGCTAGATAAAAAGTGAAGAAAAACGGAGAAGGGAGAATAGGGGAGAGGGAGGGAGAGAACACTCACGGTCTCACAATCAAGTCTGATGGAGGGACCGACAGCAGTTTCACCGGATAGGAGCTGCCGAAGCCGCGAGGGCAAGCTCGATCTTAGGGCTGCCATCTCAGTTCAGCCGAGGCTCTCACTTTCGATGGCTGCAACAAACCACAGAACTAAACCTAATCAGAGACGATACAAGGAAGGACAAAACCAATCCACCAACGAACATGAACACAGCTCAAAATCCCCAAAACGAATACGAAGGAAAGTAATCACGAGCAGATCGGAAACGTACGGCAAGACGAGCAGGTCGAAGAAAGTCGAACCTGAGAAATGAGAGAGAGGAAGAGCCGAAGAGGAAGAACAAGGCGGCTGCATACACATCCGAAGCTTTGACTGTGAACGCACACGGAGAGAGGGAGAGAGAGAGAGAGAGAGAGGAGACGAGAAGAGGCGGAGAGGTCCGATAGAGAAGAGAGGCGAAACCTCAAAGCAAAGCCGAGAAAATGAGTTGGCCCATATATATATATATAGAGAGAGAGAGAGAGAGAGAGAGAATTGGGAAAGATGGAGGTTCAGCTTAATATTATCTTCTAATGATTCACAACTTATTTCTCTATTAATTTGTTAAACTCAAGATTACAGATTCAAATATCTGCTAATATGCGGCTTTGAAAGTGATTATTGCGTAGCGGGGGCAGCGATGCTGTAACTGCTGCCACTTCCTCAATCTCGACAAATTTAGTAAATTCACATACCAACTTCATTATTGATTTTGTGTCGATTGTATTAAATTTATGAGATTTCACATCCTTAAATTGACCATTTTATGAGTTTGGTACTTCGATGGAATTCATAGATCAATAGGGGATACCATATAATCTACATCATCATTATTATTATACCACTAATATTGAGCAATAATTAGTATATGGTACGACCTCTCTTTCTTAAAGAATGTCTTTAAATTTAAATTTTATAGATTAAATAAACTCGAATTTGCATTGATTGCCGTGCAATGAATTTATGAGATTAATCGGCCTAGAAGGCAAAGTAAAGATGAGAATTTTGGTAGGTGAGAAATCGAATCCACTCTCCCGTCCGGTAAAGTTGAACCTTTTTTTTTTTTTCTTTTCTGGGCTGTGCTGAATTTGTTTATTAAGGTCGGTTCCTTTTTAATTATGATTTTTATTTTGTTATAATTTCAATCTCTTTTCAGTTAAAATTTTAACTGAGACGTGGCGTGCAAGACCCGATCTCTAGGATATTTCCGCTGCCCTCCTTGCCGAGTCGGCGCCCGGTGGGGTCGTCGGTTCACTGCGTCTCTTGCTTTCCCGTCGATTTCTTTCGGTATTTGCAATTCAGGCTCGTAATATGTCAGATCTCAACCAGCTCGAGACAAATTCTTGATCAGTGTGCTGCTCCAGAATTTTCATCTCTTAACCTATGACCGGTAAGCAGGCCTGTCGATTCATGCCGTGGGGAAAAATTGTAGGTCTATCAATCCTCCTCCCATGTTAACTGACTTGAGCATTGGAAGACCGGGCCGGAAAAATCTGACCCCGGTTCAGCTTCCTTGTAGGTCCAGCAGCCGCGCCACGGCCCATCAAGAGAACAAGCGTCCCCACGAAGAACTAGCTCACCTCGCCACCATACTAATGTGCCCTGCCCCCTCCCCCTTTTCCGGTGGTCCGCATCAGATGTACCTTATAAAAAGTAAACCTGCGTGGACCGGAAAATATTCGTCGCAAAGGAAAATAGATAATAGACGACAAGATGCAAAAACTCTATATCCGAATCGAGTCCAAACCGACGTAGGCGAACGAGCAAACCGGATCGCCCAAGAGAACAAACACCATGGCGAAGAAACTCAACAGGAGTAAACACTTTCGAGAGAAGGGGGTCAGCCTTAATCCATTAAAAGCTGAGCAACAATGATAGTTTGGTAGAAGGGAATGTAAACGAAATGAAAAAGGGAATATAATAGAATTCAATTATGATTATTGAGTTTTTTTTATTACATAAGATGCTCATGAATTTAAAATAAAATAATATAAGTGATGATGAGATAAAGAGATACGAGAAATCTCACAATGATAATCGAATTCTGATTCTCTAAATGCCTTTTTAGATATTCCTTATTGTCTCAGCTATTCACGGAACATGAGAAAGAGATGAATAATCATATGCTTCTAGAAGAAATCGAAGAATTTAGATGGAGAGCGATATCGCTGCATCAAATCCTCTTTCGCTATGATTCTTCCGTTTGAATCCTAACAAAATACCAACAAAATGTAATCGAATATATAAATTCATTTTACCAACTCAAACCTCCATAGTTATGTACCAATTAAATTCAAATCATATTTAGAGTATCAGTATCGATAAATAAGATACTTCGATAATAATACAGGTCAACAAAATCTTTTTAAAAAAATTAGTAAAAGTAGTAAAAATTAAAAAGTTTTCAATTCTTTTTTTTATATCAGTGGTGTTCGGCATTGTAACAACTGACTAATTTACCGAACAGTGTATTATACAGCCTAAAAGGCCCACCAATTAAACCCTGGATACCACCCCTCGATAATTTTAAACTCTAAACGTGATTTATTATATATTATCAGTTTATCAAAGAACTGTAATTCTAGAAAATTTTTAGTTCTTAAATATATGAAGAGAGGCCCTATTTAACAGAAAATGCAAAAATAATAATAAAATAACAGATGATCGATCATATTCAAGCAATCCCCTAAATACTGACAAGATAAAAGCTAATAACTATAATATTAAGTGATTTCCTAGTCATAAAGATACAGTACTAATTGTGCGCGCTGAGTAAGTGTCTGCATACATTGCAAAGTAAAACGAATATAAGACGGTAGCAGCCAAGCGAAAGGCGAAGGCAACAGGTTAAGTTTCCTGCAAAATTGTAATTTTTATTGAAAGAAGAGGATAAAATTGGCATTTTGATTTTTCCACTGTGAAAATGAACCGGATGAAGGAAGATAGATTATTTGTCAATTCAAAATTTTCAATTCAAACGCAAATTTTTCATACTTCACGTGTGGCTTGATCCAGACCCAAATCAAAAAAAATGATTTTTAAATATTTCAAAATAAATGTTTACATGATATAATCAACATATTAATTTAAGTGTTACATTAATTTGAAGAAAATTTTGATATATAATTAATTATCTTTTAAACATTTTCTCATTTTTATTTTTTTGTAAATATTTTTTTCATGCTTCGGGTCGACATAATTTATTTTCGTGCTATGCTAGGAAGGCATGATATTCTCTAATAACCGGGAAATCTCAATTTTTTCATGACATGCTCGGAACATACCATTTTTTACAAGTCTAAATTAAGATTCCGCGATCAATGAGATGTAATGGGTCTGTGTTAAAATTGGCGAATGCAATGGTCACTCCCTTAAAATGGTAATTCCGGTCATTTTAATCCTAACTAGACTAAGCAAATGGAATGGCAATTCCATTCTATTCCGACCTATCAAACATGCCACAAAAAACTGTTCACGTGTACCATCTATGCTCACGGAATGTTTGATAGGCCAGAATGGAGTGGAATTTAACGGAATCGGAATGCCACCATTCCGTTTTCTCCGTAATAAAATTTGTAAAATAAATTTTTATATTCAATTCGATTGCATCCATATTAATAATGAAATTATAATCAATCATTCCATTCTGTTTTCATTGCAACAACGTGACCTTATAGATTTTATGTAGGAGAGTAGTAGTAGAACAAATAGGTAAGCAATTTTTTTCTATTTTAGGTATGTTAGGTTTTTGAACCACAAAAAAAAAAAAAAAGGTTTAGGAGATGAGAATCATCGGTGCCATTTTTCCAGCGTTCACTTCAGCGGAAAAGGGACTCCAATCCTGATTCCATTTAAACCAGACATAGACTGAGATATCCATTCCGCTTTCAATTCCTCTGCATCCCGTCCCCTTTTCGAATTCCAATGCCGTAGTAACAGAACCGGGCTTCATGGGAGGTGAGAATGTCAACTTCGGGCCTGTTGGGGTTTCATGCCAATATGGGGGCGAGGCACCAATTTTTGTCGCTTGGGCCCAAAGTTACGAGGAATTGACATCCCAAACTAGACGGGCCCTTGTCTTCAATATCAAAATAATTAATGTCGAATTGACACTGTGGCATCAGGAGCCATGTCGTCGCATGTGACCAGACACGAATTTTCTTTGTCCGTGAGACCCAAACGCGTAACCTTACGTAAGGCGGGGCCCGACCTTTTATTTCTCTATCAGAGTGGTCGTGAGATGAATAATACGACAGAACTCAGGAAATCGAGCAAGGAAAACACGGGCCAGCAGGGAGTTAGGCGGTAATCATCATATGAAGTAGACCTGTCAATTCGGGTCGGACCAGCACGCTCACCATCTTGGTTGAACAAAAAATCCTGATTCGAGCACAAATTTTTCACACTTTGGACAACCCTAGCCCGGCCCGAATCAAATAAAAACAATTTCCAAAAAATAAATTTAAATAATTTAACATTTTAAAATAATTTTTTATATAAATATAATTGATTAAATAATCTAAATATGGTATTAATTTGAAGAAAATATCGAAAAAGTATTCTAATATAATTATTTATATATTATTAATTATCTTTCTTGCCGTGCATAGGCCATACCATTTTTTACAGGTCTAATTTGAACCAGGTCCGACATTGTCAAAGGCCAACATTTTGATCAAAGCCTCAAAAAAAACTCAGGGCTGGGCCGAAGTTCCATCTTTCTGTTCCTGACGTTGTTGCTGACGCGGGTCCGAGGAATCTCATCTCGTCGATCGATCGATGGTTCCACTTTATCCGACCCTCCAGCGAATTACCAAACGTACGCCTACCCTTCCCTGTATAATTTCACCGTTGAGATAATAATTTTTAAAGTCAAACCGGATCAAAAACCGGTATAAGCATGGGTTTATGGGTCGGATCGTAAGTTTAATGAGTCAAACCGTATATTTAATAAATAATATTAATAACATAATATTACTAATAAATTTACATAATATCATAATTTGAATATAATTTATAATAAAAAGTATTAATATAATCATTATATTAAACAGAAGTTTAACATAAAATACAATTATAAGTCTAATAAAATAAAATATGTATATTATAATATGTTTTTTTTATTTTAAGTCAATGGATTTTCCCACATGTTTATCAGTAGGACTAAAAATTGACCGGTTCAATCGAAATTGATCTCATTGAAAGTGAAATTGGAACTATAGTTGGTATATCCTATAAAGAGGGTGGTGGGGGTGGGGGTGGGTGAGGCTGGGGTTGAAGGAGAATTTTCACACGGAGATATCTCATCACAATTACATCACGTATTGCATATCTGAATTACATATATTTAGGATGTTATGATCACCTTGGTGCACCCAACAATCTGATCAGGTGTAGGGTTCCGAAATCAAAGGTATATTAGAGATAATATTTATTATATTAGGAAATTAAGTATTTAATAATAAGATAATATGTGTTATTTATATTAGCTAATATGTTATAATTGGATAATATTTGATTGAAATAAATTTAGATATTTTGAATATGTTAATTTTCTATTTAGTTAATTTTTTGAACATATAAATATATTAATTATTATATGTATTTTTTAAATTCAAATATTATAATAATATTATCGTTATTTTGATATTTTAATTATTACGTATTCATTTTATCTCCACTATTTCGCTCTCGTTATATATTAGTTTTTCACAAGGCAAACGTTCAAACACACAGTTTCCCAAATCCTCTCCCGTCTACCTCTATGATCATGTGGAGGGAATCCTATCTTAATTAACGATTTCAATGTACCGTCAAATGCTAGTAGTTTTTACCTGACATACACACAATTGAACTAACAATATATATTTTTTAATTTATTTAATGTTGCTCCGAGATGATTTAATATTTACTTGGAAAAAAAATTAGGTGACATGGTATATAATTTTCACCATTTTGCCCTTTTTTTACTTATTAGTGGCATTATTTCATCACATTAAACTTTTGTCATATGAGCCTACACAATAATTTTGATATTGATATTATATTAAATTTTTATTGAGTTTATAAGAGAGTTTGTCATATCAATATCCAGTCTAAAAGGTAGAGGCAACTAGTCAGTGGTACCCAGTCTTTTTTTATATTGTAGAATCCATTATTTTAATTGATATGAGATTACTACTCAACATTCGTTTGCTATTATTTTTGGCTTTCAATGATTTTCACTCCATTAGATGAATTTTCTAGTGGGGCTTATGTTTGAGTTTCGTGGGGTGAGAAAATCCATGACAGTGAAAGTTTTAACCATTAGTGAACCGGCTGAATTTGGACCCAAGTTGATTAGGTGCTATTAGAGCTCTAAATCCCATATTGAGACTCTAAAGATATGGAGTGTGAAAGGTAAAGTACTTGAGTTGTGTGTGTATATATAATATATATGATAATTCCTTGTATTCTCGTACGATGGACAAGCTGAAAAGCTTGACAATAAAGCAGTCTTCATAATCCATTTGACCCGCTACCGAACCACCAACCGCTGGGTCGCATTTTCTTAATATAAAGGGAGGAGCTGGGAGATTTATAAATGTACATTGGCAAAACGTCATCGAAACCTATAACTCGACTCACACCGGCCCGATCCGGAAATTAGCTAGCATTTGCCAATACCGTATTGGAGGCATATCCTCAATATACACATCTATATATAATAATGGGGGTTAGCAAGTGCTGCATTACCCTTCATCAAGTTATAAAATTTCCCGCCCGTAAATTTTCTCCTTTTAGACTCAAATATGAGACCTTGTTCAAGGGAAATGAGCGTAAAACCATTCATATATGATCATGTTTACTATCTGTGTGACATGGTTGATTGCATTTACCAAGAGAATGCATTATTATTCGTCTCTTGGAACCGCCAACTAGCAACGCTACTCTAATCTCCTTTACTCACTACATCTACCAGAGCTTGAGATGGAAAACACCCGACGTGCACACGAATCCGAATCGGGCATTTGCATCGGCGAGGCATGGATAAAAGCTGTCTATTACATGTTCCGGATTCGGACAAGGTGACCCATCGATAAAGTCACAGTGCTTTTATAGAAAAAAAAAAAAAGGTGTGAATTTGAAATGGATATTCTACCCTTTTTTTTTCCCTCCTAGTAGTGCTGATTATTATCATCAGCTATTCATCTGGTCTCTATCACCATTATTATGGTTGATTGATCATCTGTTTATGTTGCGTCTCTGATGCAAAGAGCAATATAGAAAAAAAATGTGTGTATATATATCGCTTTCAGTACGAGGTTTTTTTGGTTTTGGGGTTGGTCTAATCAATGCCAAGTTGCCCTAATTATTATCTGCAAGTTGAAAATTTTCTTTTTATTTTGTTTTATTTAATTCACGTACCCCGAAAATAATTATCCATATATTTGTTAATTTCTGTGCTGTTTAACTGAGAAATGAAGTAAATTTTTGAGACAGCCATGCTCTTCCTCGGAACTTGCTTTGACGGGGGAGGGGCAACTTACGAAACGGGCGCGCAATTTTGTTCGTACCCAACGCTTTGAGAGCAAGCACGCCAACTTCCGAAAATGGTAACATTGGAAGTGTGAGACAGGAGAGCCCCAATGCATCCCTTCCTTGAACTGAGGTTCTTAAACAGCAATATCTCGCATTAGTACGATGAACGAGAATATGGCCATGGATTGGACCCAAACAAGCATCTCGGGATATTATGTATCATAAGTTGGTTGAGATAATTCGACGTCTATTTTTCTTGAATAAACCATCGAAAGTTTCACCCTTAAACGGTCTAATCCGACTGAATTTGAATTAGTCAATGAGTGTTCAAATGATTTCTGAATATCAAGTAACTCAAATCGAGAAAAAAAAAAAGACATGAACTTGTCATGTTATGCTGTTGACACAACCCGAATTGACCCATGATCCCTAACATGCCCGATTGAGTTCAACTTGTGACTTGGCTTGCGCTAAACGCATCCAAACCGGTCCATCTTAATCCCACCCAAGGTACAAAAATGAACATTATGTTATAAATATAGTACAAGTTTTTAAAAATAAGTTCACATATTCATAATAACATAACAAAAAGGTTAATATGACCAAAATTTACCACATTTCACATAGAATAGAATAATTGTGTAACTTATCAAGATAAAATCCTCATAGATTCGAGAAAAAAATTCATTTGTAGATATATATATATATATGTAATTACGTAATCTAAGAGGAAGCGTGTAAATAAATAAGGGAAGCGTGTATTATTGAAAGTATATATATGTGATGGTGACACTATTATTCGCTGAATTTGATCATTAAAATATTTAAAATGTGTTTTTTTTATATCGGTGGTGTCTAGCGCCATAGCAACCAACTAATCCATCGGACAATGTAGTGTACAGTCTAGGGCCTGCTAACTAAACCCCAGATATCGACTCTCGAGAGTTTCGAATTATGAACATGATTTATTACATATTATCAGTTTACCAGTGGACTGTTACTCTTGAGGGTAAAAATATGAACTTAAGTTGAATTATCATATTTACCACTTTCACAAATTAGTATCTCTTAAATCCTACTTTGACAAGCATGCAACATGACGAAATATATATCTTGTGTGATGTAACTCCGATTTAGATGTTGACCATATGATCGAGTTTAACGGTGATAGGGAACTCTCTTGCCTAACAAATACAAATATAAAAGCAATTGGGCCTATGAGGTCGAGAAACAAGGTTCACTTGAGTCTGAGATTCATCTTTCAAGAGATCGAGCAAATTTAATTTAGCTTGAACTTTTTTTGCTTTCCGAAGCCAGAAAGGAGTGTCAATGATGTACAAGAAGCATTCGAGATTTGCACATCAAGTGATGCGTAGCTAGAAAGTGGTCGAACCCATTATCATTTGTCAGACTCGTTGTAAAAGCGATACAGCTGTCACGCACTCCACTTGTCGCCCACCGATTCCTTCACGTCATCTGACGGTATACTGATACCGGTCCAGTTTAAGTACATGAATGTGAACAAACTCTCCGTTTCTTCTCGTTCCATGTCTCCTATACAATCTACCCCAAAAAAGAAAACATATTTCCCAGCACATCATATTATGCCAAATTATGTGTAAAAATAGAATTTGTGTCCATCATAATATGTTAAATTATGTGTCCCCGCGGGTAAATATATCCCATCCAACCGATATACTATCTGATTTATTAATATGGTATAATTGTTCAATAAAAATTTAACAAATGTTAATTTTTAATTATTAAAGAACTAACAAGATATTAATAACTCATAAAAGGAATTAATAAATTATATAAAAAAGTAAAACTATTAGATAAAAAATAAAAGTAAACCATACCAATATGATGCAATAGAATACTTTGGGCTTTATCTAATTATAGTACAAAGGATTGACCATTCTTGGAACAGTTCACAAAGGGCGAGCCTTGGAACTTGGTTTGTCAGAAGGGGGGGACAAAGGAGGACGTGGTGGGAGAGTCCACTCTGATTCTTTCCAAAAATAGAGAGAGCTGTCCTCTGTACTTGGCTTGGCATCAAATTGAGGCACTCACATTTCCCCAAGTGGGAAATCTTAAAAATCGGAAAAAGAAAAAGGACCCACTCTCCTTTCTCCGCATACCCATAGGTAACCGGTAATTGGAAAATCAGGTTGGACGGTTAATTTATATTAGAAATTCTTTCGATAATGAGTTTTTATTATTTATAAAATTTAAATTTTAGATTATAATTAAGAAGAAAGAAGCATTTAACAGTTTTGACCGATTTATCTTTTTGTAAAATGAGATTCCTTGGTTAATAATGGCGATAGTTTAAGTAAATTCTAATTCATTTCTCCTCGCTCCATTCAACGGATAGGAACTGTTCATATTTATGAAATATAAATTTATCCAAAATACAAACTGTGCACTTTCTTTCCTTGCCACCTTATTTTCACTCTTTCGCTCGATCTGCGTGTCCTTCTGTCACCTGTCCCTTCCTCATGCTTGCGCATCACCGTCATTTGCTAAATTGAATATTGTAGTTACTCTCATTTTTGTTCTGTTTGCACTTGTAAGTTATAACAAAATTACTCCTTTTTTTTTTAAATTATAAACTGACTAATATCTATAATTCATTATATCATAACTAATTCAACTCAAGTCGAACTGACCTACTAAAGGGTAAAATTTTTTCAGCATAAATTATTTACATAGAGAAGACTCAAATAAAAAACTTTATTTAAGAGAGAAAAAACGAATGAGTATATACTCCTCTTTCATATTTATGTCTTTTACATAAATTCACTTAACATCATATTTATGTGGAAATCATTGCACTCTTCTAGCACATATGTGCACATACATAAATATGTGCATTCTAGAAGCATGGTCATCCCAACGTTATTGAGCATGATATACTTGGAATATTTTAATTATAAAGTTCAAGTTTTCACTGCACTACAACCGTTATTCAACATGAATATGTTTTTCGGTAGAAAAATATTTTAAGACTATCGATCATAACGAAAAAACTCCGTTATTATCTAGTTCTCTATAACGTTTTTTTTTCATGAATTGCCAAATGTTGGAAACTAAACAAAACTGCGTTTGTGACTCGTACATGAAAGAGCCAAACAAATTGTCAGGCCCAATATCGTTTAGCAGAATCCTTCCAAGGCAATACAGCTGTCTCGCACTTCCTAATTTGTCACCCGAAAATTCTCACATGTCGGCTGACCGAATGACAATCGCAACCCACTTTAAGTGAATGAATGTGGACGACTCCCAATTCCTTCCCTTCCCTTTCGAATCTCCTATCATATCCACCCAGAAAAATAAAACGGGTCTCTCCTCCACATCACAATATGTTGTATTATGTGTCCTAGTGGGCCTATCTTATTATCGTACAAGAGGATTGGCAATGTTGGAACAGTTGACAGGGGCAAATCTTTGGAACTTGCTTTGTCAGGTGAAGGAGGACAAAGGAGAAAGTGGGTGGGAAGAGTCCTCTCTTTTTCTTACCAAAAATAGAGAGCTCTCATGGTACTCAACTGACATCAAATTGAGGCGTTTATGATAAGAGGGAATATTATACAGTAATTACCATTATTGATTTGAAATTAATGACACTTTTAACGGAAATAAACTTGAAATATTTTCAGCACCTTATAATTAGGCGCTGCCTCCCATTTCCGTAAGTGGAAACCTTAAAAAGAGGAAAAGACGGAAGGGCCCAGCCCCCCCGATCTCCTCATCTTCTCGTGACACGTGGAGTCAGCGGACAATCTCGATGCCGGTTTGACCGACCGTGATTCGCCCGTCCCATTACCTGAACTACCGAGAATGCCCCTCTCCTTCTACATAATAACGACCATGGCCAGGCTCCCATCAATAATTGCTTCGTGTTCCTATATTCCCTCACTTGCCACGAAAAACAATAAATAAATAAGAAGGTGAAAAAAAACTTCAGCTTTAACAGATGAGCCATGTTATGTTTAGTTAAAATAAATAAAAACAAACACACTTTTCCAAAAAAAACAAGCACACCAAATTAATTAGTTAAGTTCTACTTATATGATATTTGTCTTTAGATTCACCGAAGATGAGTAAACTAAGGGGTCCGTGTTAATGATAAACACTAGAAATAGGGCATTTGAGAAATGGAAGAAGCCGTAAGAATACTAAAAAATATAAATGCAACGAAACATAAACGGTTAAATATATCAACTCAAATACAGTCAAATACTTATATTTTCTAAGGATTTATATTAAAAGAAAAAAAAATTAATTGTAATATGAGAAATTTTTATACCTTCCATTTCTGAAATTAAACAATTAATAAAAATTTAATTATTAATCTTAGAATTTATATAATTTCCTCTACTTATTTTTGGTGATCTCAAAAAGATAAGGATAGTAGCCTCCTCCTAAAAAAACAAAACAAGGTTAGCCTGTCCTAGGTTCCTCCACGACTAAATATTCACTTAATTAATTAATTTGGGAAGATAAATTAAAAAATTAAAATAGCAAGAAAAGAAAAGGAAAAAAAGGGAGAAAAGTTCCTGAAGTAGAACGTACGAACTGGGAATCCGAGATATCCACGCGTCGGCATCTGTACGCTGGAGCTCTTGCACCCAAGACCCGTGGGCATTAAACAAATAGTCGGTGCATGTGATTGGTCCACGTGTCCAGGAGAGTGAGCAAAACCGCTGCCCGGTTCGCAGGAGAGAGGTTTCGGGTTTTCTCCTCCCCCTCTTTCCTTATATAGCAGCAGCTCCCCATTCGGCGCCCGGTACGGCATCAGAGAGGATCAAGACGACGATAGCGTGGTCTCTGCAAAACCTCCGTCTGTCTCCATTGACGCCTCTCGAAGTAAGTCTCAGTCTCCTCTCTCTATCTCTCTGTCTGCTCCGTTTACCTGGAAATGGAATATCTTCTCCTCCGATTCTCCCCCCCTCTCTCTACTGACGGAAACTTCGTTTTCGTACGCGCCACTTGTTTTCTGATGCGCGATGTGTGCGTCTGTAGATTCGTCGTGAGGAGAGGGAGAAATGGGAAGAGGGAAGATTGTGATCCGGAGGATCGACAACTCGACGAGCAGGCAGGTGACGTTCTCAAAGAGGCGGAACGGCCTGCTGAAGAAAGCGAAGGAGCTCGCGATCCTCTGCGATGCTGAAGTCGGAGTCATCATCTTCTCCAGCACAGGGAAGCTGTACGACTTCTCCAGCTCCAGGTAGGTCCCGCTCCCTCATCTTTTTGTCGAGCTGAATTTCGTTGACTATGTGCTCGTCTTGCTGCTGTTGGTGGATGATCTTCACTGGCTTCCAATCCTGTGTATCTTGATTGCACTTCAACGAGCTAGCTTTGTCTACTTAGGAAAGTTTCAAGTCAAACGATTGAGCTCGATTGGAGTGGATTTCATGGATTGATGAATTGAACATGAAATCTATCACACTTCATATGCATTGTCACTGAGCCTAGCTATGCATCATCATCTAACAAACCAATAAGCATATGTATACATTCAGATCGAACTACGATAAAACTGCTATTCTTCTTCTTCTTCTTCTTCTTTAAGAGAGTGGCTCCACCCAGAAAAATTAAGCAGCGCCAGCGAACTGATCCCTTTCATTTGTTTTTTTAATCTTGTAAAATATGTGCACTAGCCAATCTGAAACAGCACTAATTCAACTTTGCCAACAATATCGATAAGAGATTTTCGGTTAATTGATATTGATAAAGGCACTTCGTACATTGTCAGCGTATGAACAAGGATAAACTGAGGCGGGGGCTTGCAGATAGGCATCTATTATGCAATTTAATGATAAACTGTCTTTCATAACTTTGGGGTGATGGCTGATTAATCTCCTCCGGCCACCTGGCTCTATCCGTGTACACCATGAACACATGGAGGACACAGAGTTTGAGCACAAGATGTCACTAGAAAATAAGAGCCAAGACATCTTCAGTGAGCCATTTCTTCTTCATCTTCCATGACGTATTTCACTTGGTATTCATAATCAAAATAGGCACCGACTAATCTTGTTCAGTTAAGATCAGACCATTAAGGGCTGAAGCACTTCTGATTGTGGATTTTTATTTATTTTTTAAATTCACACATGCGAAACCAAAATTATACTGGCTAAAGCACTTCTTTCTTCCATATGCTTGCATGAATTCAAAATTAGCCTGAGCATGTGTAAAACCCGTATATGCTGGTTAACATTTCAGTGGTATATCTATCATTTGCCATTCATAATGGCTGGAACACGTTTGCTGTTATAATGTTACTTCTAATGCTTCCTTCCAATCTAACGCATTTCACATCAAAATGTTTCCATGCTATCAACGCACCTTCATTGTAAGTTATCGGAATGGCTTGCGTATAGCATAGTTTAAATGATATAGTAGCTAAAGGCCCGCATCCCCGAAGGGTGACTAGGAAGGTGGATTTTCAGAGCAGGGATGGAGACCGAATATGACGACTTATAGTAAAAGTGAAAATAACATATGAAATTCCTTGGTTTGTAAGGAGGTAAAAGTAAATGGAGGGGACATGGGAGGGGAAGGAAGGAAGGAGAAGGTGGGAAAGTTTTACCTTTTTTGGATTGACATCAGTAAGGGGAATGGAGAGGGAAAATTAATTTCATACAAATAGGATTTATTAATTAAAAGACAAATATATATATATATATTTATTTATTTCTTCTAGACATATTTGAGAATAACTCATGAGCTTATTATTTTTGTATTCATAATTTCACCTTGGATTGATTTGGGAAAAAGGTCCTTTGAGTAGACATTAGAGAGAGACACACAGTCGTTCCATGTTTAGAATTAGGAGGAGAATATCTATGTATCTTTTTAATTTTACAAAAATCATAAGGGTAATTTAGTAATTTTCTTAACTAGGCGTAGGTCGAGAGCTGATTTAGTGAAAAGGCAGTAGTACTGAACTAGGAGGGTCTGATGACGGTGAACTGTTTCTGGGACACTTTAGCCTGCTGAGCTGTAGAATTAAAAGATTTGGTCTATGAAGATGCCATCAAGATTGATGGTGAGGCTATATATATAAATGTATTGTCTGCAGGATGAACCCCATCTGCCATGGTTAAAGATGCATGCAGGCTCCAGAGCTTGAAAAATCCATGGCCGCATGAATTTTCCTGCTAAATGCAAATCGAAATCAAATGTACAGCCAGAAACTAAATTAACTGATTACACAGCAAAACAATACTCATGTCTTTCTCCAACAACAAACATTAGCCAGAGGACCTTTATAGATATATATTATATATATGTAGTTAATCAGTAGGAATAAGAGCTGTCGCACTGACTTACTACCCTTCAGGAATGAAAAAAAAAAAACGAGATAAGATTCCTTTGATCAGCAACTCAATAATCTGGACTGATGGTCCTTCAGACACTATTTTTAGCTTATTATATTGAAAATCATTCGTTATATATATATATCAGGGGTATCACAAAATTGTCCTTTAATATACAAAAGAAATTATGGAAGTTGAGTTTGACACATATAATGCAATGATAAATTGACAATCCCAACTTTCGCCTCTACCCCTTTGCATGCCAGCAAGCAAGAGGGGTGATGCATGAGCAGAAATCATCACAGGCTTTCCAGCAGAAACAGTACACGGAAAGGGGCTTCTTTGGACGCAAAGTGCCCGTGATCTCACATTACAGTGCATTTTACAGTATAAACTGTACTATTTCATTGTAAAGTAAGATTACATTATTAAAGTTTCACACTATGATCAGCAAAAACTTACGTAAAGAGAGAGAGAGAGAGAGAGAGAGAGAGAGAAAGAAAGAAGGTAACATTCTCAAGTTTTTATTAATTTCACAATCAATTTTACATTTTTCTCCAAATGATTCAATCTCACATTTCCACACACAACCCATCCAAAATCTTACAATAATCCAAGCCATTACGGTAACTTTAACATTTCCCATGCTACGACCAACACTCAAATCAACCACTCCAACACATAGGCTTACTGCCTCATCAAGAGCTGTTGTCTCAGGTAGTAATATCATGCATGCTATCAAAAATCTGTTGTATATACATGGTTATCTTTTAACTAGCATAAGTCAATTTGAGTATTTTAATACATATGGCACTGCTCGCATTATAACACAGTTTTGCTTATGTTAGTGTATCTCACTAACACTAGGCAATTTACAAATGTTGACGTGAAGGATATTATTATCTACGATAAGTTTATAACAAACAATATCTTGAATGTGAGAGAGAGAACGGAAGTGGTTTTTATCTCTACCTACATATTTCCACACCGTAACCTCACCATGTACTCAAAGAGGACACATTATCAAAATTGCTTTTAGAAGGAATGAATCAAAATAGGGTAAGCCCAAGTTTACGATATTGATGTTATTAAAAAATTTTGTTATTAATAACCCAAGAAAAAAACCATTATACTGAATAACTTGCTATTCACTAGTTAACATAGAGAAGCTTTTGCGCGCATTGATCAATGCTTCCAAGCGCACCGCAAACGGTTTTTCAGGCTAATTATTCTATTGTAATTATATCTAATAATAATGCATTGAATTTATTTGAATTCTAATTTTCTGTGTAATAACGACTGCATCTCCAGGAAACTGTAAGTTTTATGGCAAATTATATATTTAGTGCTAAGTTACTTTAATAAGATTCAAACTGCCACCTTTTGCAATGTTCAATCTATCGCGACGTGGGAGGGAGTGATCTTCCCCTGTGAATTGTTTTTAAAAAAATAATGATATGTTAAATAAAATTTACCTTCTTCTAAAATAAAATCACCTTATTTTATTATATTTCAATCCATCTTTCTACCCTTCATTTAAATCCCGTGTGAGTTTCAGTTTCACTTAGATTTATGCCCAAAAAATGTTTTTTCCCTTGCATCCGTCGGTGCGGCGCTATTATGGTCTGTCCGACATTTTCTGGCTTGCATTTATTGGTTTGCATAGGACCTCCAGATTGCGCTGTCAGTGTCGCAGATTGTATTGACTAAGAAGTATCTGGCAAGTTAAATGGTAAGGAATGGAATAGAGCAAGTATTCCTCCTCCTCCTCTCTCTCCCTTGAATTTTCTTAAAATTTATTTACGTCAATAGCTTCACATTTTAAAGATTAATTTTTTTTTACAATTCCCTCTTTAACCATCATATTTTACTCTTCCAAGCTGATTCCTTTTCATCCTATTCCGTGCTAGCCAACCAATCCTATCCTGAAGGGTTTTAGGTCGAGAGGGATTTCCTTCCCCAGCTTCGACACACGACGGCGTTTTGTTTTTTTGTTTTTTTTTGGCCTCTCTTCAATGTAGTTCAGTGAGTGACGCACACTTAAAACATGAGATACAGAGCTACTTGGGCATGTTAGCTTCCCACTCGAGAGGGGAAATTACTCGCACAACTTTAAAAGTTGACTCAAACACCAGGCAGCACTCGCTAAATGAGAGGGCCTTATTGGAAAGATTTTATGGAAGAATCTAGTCAACCTATACTTTCGTTAGGTGCACCAATGGTAGGATTAGTCTTATGGCAGGCAATGCCTCATGCTTGGAGAACTAACATCTAAGTCAATTATGAGTCACGGCACTGCCCCCTATGTTATATGCTCAACGAGACCCCTAATTTCACATGCTAATTATAGTGAGAGGTCTCGATCCATAAAGTTTAGTCAATTGGGTGGAAGAACCACTAGGCCTATATGATCTATATTTCTTGTTGGGAGGGGGGGAGTCTGTTATACGGCAGATTTACAGTCATTGTTGGTTAGGCAGACTTACAATCTGTTTGGTTACGATGACACCTTATGGCTTAGATTCTTCTTCAATTGGCGTCCCATTTCTCTCTAGTCCTTGCCACCACTCTATGGATGACCACACTTTTTAAAAAATATATATATATATATATTAATGGTATCGGTATCATAATAGCCAATTAATCTATCGAACGATATATTATACAACTGAAACTTACCATTAATCGCCGGATACTAACTGCGGAGAGTTTTGAACCCTCAATTTAACCAATTGCTTGTTGTCAGCTTGATAGGGCTGTCCCCTTTGGAGGTAATGACCACTCTGAAAAGTTGGGTTTGACTCCCATGCCATTTGTTGAAAACTTAGTGGAAGAATTATACCAAAAAAATTCGGTCCCTTTGGTGGACGAGCCATTTAGCCTATATACTAAGTATTTTTTGTCCTTTTGTTGTGGATCTTTTTGGTAAGTGTGGGGTTTTTTATTTAACATCCAACAGTAACCGATTGGTAGAATCAAATCCGCGGAATGATCATCCAGCTCCGCAGGAGTTTTCACCAGCGCGATTGGGGTCAAGTTGCAGTGATAGTTCTGCTGAGAAAAAACCAGTCCAATAAGGATGACAGTGGCCAAGACATCTTCATCTTTGTTCATGAAGCTGCAAATATCACCCCCGCCCCCAAAAGCCTCCAAAAGGAACTTGAAGAAAGAACCAACATAGGATGAGATGACTTTGTTTAGCACTTCGCCTGACTCACTGATCTTTGAGGTGGACACTCTAACTGGATCTAAGGCTCCAAATGATTGACGATACAACACTGAGATGTCACAGAAGATCGAGAATTAAAAATTAGGAAAATAAGGAAGCAGAAAATTATGCACTTAAAACAAGGAAACTTTCCTCTGATTGACGTACACGGCACTGAAGAACTTGCTCCTCTCTATGAACCTTTTTCTCCGATAACATAGCAGCCCAGCAGCATTTCCTGCCAAGAAGTCTCATGATGCGGTTCGTAGTCTGTATATTGACTCATACAGAGTCATAAGTATATTGGAGCTTCCACATTTTACGGGGAACTGAAGGGCTGCGTAAGCTTTTTGCTAAATACAATGGAAAAAAGAGTGCTACCACTCTCAAACATGTGCTCCTACTATGAAATCAGCGTGATACTCTTTCATTTTCCTGATAGCTCTCTCTCTCTCTCTCTCTCTCTCTCTCTCTATATATATATATATATAAAGCAGCTAGCGTGATACGGAGGAACGTGTAAGGACTAAATCTAGTCTGAGGGTATGATCTCATATGATTAGATATTCAGATGTATTGAGTGCATGATAAGTTTGTGTTTTGACGGTACTCACTAAGCATGTATGCTGTGCTGAATTTCCTGATATGTTTGTTGAGTGATATAGTGCTGATGCAAAATGACTTTTGTCTCTCCGAACAGCATGAACTCGGTAATTGACAGATACAACAAAGCGAAGGAGGATCACTATCAAATGATAAACAACATGAATGAAGCCAAGGTATATTTCACTGTTATGACAATTCTCTTGGGTTACCTAATGCCGCCGCCATATCAGATTCACTGCATATATTCTGTCTGAAGATGCCCTGCTTTCCGGGGGCTTACGCATGAACTGATGCTCTGGACGACCTTGTATAGATATCCTGTAAGTCTATTAGGAGTGCCATCGACATGGTAGATAAAGATATAAGCAGTTATAAGATTTAAAGGGCCTTATTAGGGTAACGTAGAGCATGCATCTACAGGGCTCTTTGTCCATGTAGTGACAAGCGTTTTGTTAGCCCCTCTTTATTGCACTGAGAGTAAGAATCTGCAAAGACTGCATGTTGCTGAGGGAGAAAAGACTAAGTTATGCAAATTACTTTGCAGTTCTGGCGGAGGGAAGCAGTTATGTTACAGCAAGAGCTTCAGAATCTGCAAGTGAATCACCGGTATGTCTATTTTCCTGTCAATTCCACACACAGCATGAACAAAAAAAGAAGTTATCTGAAGAAGAAAATTAACAATATTATCTCGATATTGAAGATGGCACCATATGGCCGCCGGCATTCAGGTATTCACAGGTTAAACGAGAAATTCAGGCATGCCATCATTTTTCTAGAGTATACCTGCTTGAAAAGCTCCAGCTGTCTCAATTAATAATTGAAGCTTCAGCTATCACATAATGAGCAATTGAAACATCTGGCTGAGTTTTCTACTCTAGAATTTCTGGGTAAAACTCTTTAACTGAATTTCAACTCTACCACATTCACCTACAAAGTACTCACGTGTCCGGAAAAAGTCCGCAAGCTTACTGAAAATAACAACAAAATTAAAAAAAAGAAAACACCTGCAATGCTCCCAAATAATGCATATGAATTAGCTAGTTAAAGCTTCATTATGCTGTGACATTTAAATCTTTTGCAACATGTTAAAAGAACTCATTTCTAACACTTTGGTTACCAAAGTACTTTAGGTTCGGAAGCTGCATCTGGACCGAGGCAGAGTAAACTTGTATTCTTCCTCAAGCTTAAATTGCAAATATGAAACATGGAAACAATAACTTGGCTTAAGATGACGACAAATATATGATCATGGAGGTAACACGCTTTATAGGGAGCAGAGCAATTAATAAATGCCATGTCCTCCAATATGCTGCCTTCTTTTATAAGAACATTACCAGACAGATGACAACTGTTACCAAAGAAGGCTCCTACTTCAAGAGCCAAACTTGACTGCAATAAGAGCATTGAATGTATTTCTGTTGAAATATCATCTTCTCTGCAATTTCTTTTCCCTTCAGATATATATACTTTTACCACAACCTTCCCTGCACTGCAATCTGTTACATAGAAGTCCAAGAGTCTTGTATTGAGTTTGTTCAATTAAATGATGTTCTGTGAAATATAGGCAAATTCTGGGAGAAGAGCTCACAGGGCTGAGCATCAAAGACTTGCAGAGATTAGAGAATCAATTGGAAATGAGCCTTCATGGTGTTCGTGTGAAAAAGGTTCATGCAAGACCTCGCTGAAAAGATCACCTCATAATTTCCCACTTGCCAACAGAGGGATATCATTTGACGTATGATCTCACTTTTGTAGGACCAAGCTCTAATGGAAGAAATAGAAGAGCTGAACAAAAAGGTTTCCATCTCTAAAATGGCTTATCGTTTTTACCTGTGTCTGTTCAGAAACCTAAAGATTGCTGTTCCTCTCGCAGAAAAGCCTTCTTCAGCAGGAGAACTTGGAGCTGCACAAGAAGGTAAACATATTCCGTCAGGAAAACATGGAATTGTACAAAAAGGTATGGACTTGGACATAACTATTAGTTGACAAAGTAATTTTTAAACCTCAAGAAAGATCTTTCTAAAAGGTGAGATTTTTCAGTCAACTGCAATTGGGAGGTTTCACATCCAAGGTGGTGGACCAAGTGGAGCGGAAGGAGCAAATAGACACCTTCTCATCAAAGATCAAACCATTGGAAATGACCCTCATGCGCCAATCCATCTCCAGCTCAGTCAACCACTTCAACAGAGTCATGACAAACCAGCTGGAGCCACAAATTTGGGGTATGTATTTCTCCTTAAGTTATTTCCAGCTTTAAATCGAACTTCATGGGAAATATTGATCAAAGCAAATTCCTGTAATAACTGCAGCAGATTACAACTGGATTAGCAGGGACCAACATAGTCACTGCAGATGGCTGGTAGTTGCTTTCTGTCAAATTGCTCGTGTAGGTGGTGCTTTTATCACTGGAGAAGTTGAATGTGAGCAACATATCCTTCTTAAGTTTGAAATTGACTGTCAAACCACTTTAGGATTGTTCCATAGTAGTTTTCATCAGCCCATGTGGCAATTTCATTGTCTATAGCAGTAACACACCAGAAGATAAAAAAAATTACTAAAGATACTATTTTGTGAATAATTTACTAAGTTATTAGGGAACAGCGGTCTCTTAGCCTAAAAATTGTGAAGCAATAATTCACAACCAAAAACATTTAAGGGCAACCAAGACAGGAAAATGTAAATCATTCAAACACCATTTATTTTTATAAATTTCTCTAAAGAAAGTATCATACCACGGAACTATTGCAATCAGAAGTGGAAGAGGCATTTGTTTGAGACAAACTCTGTCCATGAATAGGCATTCTGCCTTTCTGTATGGCATTCCCACCAAAAAAAAAAAAAAAACCTCAGGCGCCAGTTTCACTTGTTATCCCATCAGCTCTGTTGCCACATTATATCACAGATAACAAGCATTCGGAATGCAGTGCACTTCTCAATAGTTCTACATTCAAGTAGAGAATGACAAACAAGATGACAAAATAATGACAAACAAATGCCGGTATGAATTTGAATTAGAAGTGCCCAATCAAAATACACTATTTTCTCGTATTAATATCTCACTATAGGTGTTTACCAGTTGACTTACCTCCAAGGGCACATGGTGCCTCGGCCTACAGTGCTTGGCGAGCTCAAGGACCAGGAAACTTCAAAATGCGACCGAACTTCTATCAGACATAGCACAAAAACCTGATCAAATGGCATAATAAAAATTGGTGAAAGGAAAAAGAAACTCTTAAAAGGACTAAAAGCTGGAAAAACCTCATGAAAATGCGTATCCGTGCACATGACAATGAGTCTATTTTGCAACCACTATCATATAAAAAAACTCCAAACTATCCTGAAGTTTTCGCAATACTACCATATTTAGGTTTCATATCACTATGTTTATCTATCTAAACTCTAAAGGTGCTATGGCTTAGTCCCTTGGAAATTCTGTCTAGTATTGCATCAAACAATATTACTCTTATTTTATGCCACATGTTCCATTTTCTATATTTTTCAGGTTCGAAGGCTTCAAGAAAAGGCTTTTCCCTTCAAAGACCATTAGGCATGCTTATCACCTAGGAGTGTCCCCATAATCCAAGAAATCTAGCTTCCAAAACCAACAGAATCACACAGGTTGGGCCATCTGTCATTCAGCTGGCTACATTGTTAGAGAGTAATTCATTTCATGATGGCAAATTTTGTATTTTTTCTTAAGATATGATTCACATTAAGCTTGAGAAATCCAGGTAATTGAAATTAAAGGTACAGATAGGCTGGACTAAATCATATTAACATATTGCAATACTGTAATATTTTCCGCTGAAAGCAACATTCTTTGTTATTTGAATATTTTATTCACCAGTGTAGCTGGTCTCAGAGAGAACAATATAAAGAATAATCTTGTATTAACAGTTTTTCTCTTTAAAGAAGCATGCAACAAATGTGCAAGGAAATGTTTCATTCTCAATATTGTTCTTTACCCAAGCAACTTGATGAAAGGACAGGTGAACATCTAAATGCAGGAAAAGGCTGGAACCCCAAAAGCAAACAGCAAAGTTGGATTAGATTTGGACACAATTAGTTCATTGAAGAAACTAATGTAAGCATTACAGTAAGCTCTACGAAAATTTTTATATTAAATAATCAAGGCAGTTTACAACTATTTTTAACATAATTTCTAAGAAAAAACTAATGAAATCACAATTTCTCACCTACGCATGATCACTTACATTCAAATGAAACCAGAGTATCCTCCACTGAAAGATGGAACTGTTGCTAACTAAAATTATAGTATGATAACATGGATAAGCAGGTAACGGTACATAATTATCTAGATTGAAGAGAATAATGCAACTTTCAAATGATAGCATCAGGGCAGTAGCTATGAGTGAAACAAATGGTCTAACAAGATGAATGGGAGTAATTGACAAGGAAGCAAGCAAGAACACAAAACTACTTCAAGAATCATCATCAAATAAGAAATCAAACTTCCAATTAAAAATATTTCTGGCAACTACCATCTTCGTTTGACAGAGTTCGCTTGTACTTAAAAGCACTTCTAGAAAGGCTAGCAAACTTACCAGTGTAAATACTTCTCCAAATACCATATGAGTACAGGCATAAGAAGATATTGTAGAGATAGGGAGTAATTACCAAATACATTAGACAAGAGAAATCTGGTACAAGACAGAGAAGTAACAATTATACATATCTAATTCCACATATTTCACTAGCCTATCGCAGGGAAGACAAATTTCGAACAATTGACCGTATTCTACCAAATGAATACTACAACAGGCAACAAACATCTTTGACATCAATAAACATATCTAAGGTATACAAATCAATGTAAGCCTCATGATGGCTCAATTAACTGTAATTTCCAACAAGAAGAGAGGATTAGAGATCATGAAATATATTAAGCGATAGAATGCACCCAAAAATGAATCTAGCCTCCCAATCAAGAAATTTCGTTAGATTGACCGCTTATATGCATGGATCAAGTCATTAGACTTATAGCCATCTCTAAAGAAATTACTGAAGTGCCAGAGTCAAATGGAAATTTTGATTTTCTGGCATGGCAAAAGGAAAGTTAAGAAAAGAAGCCAGTGGATTTTTCACCATTTTTTACTCAACAGAAGAGCATAAGGATTGCATTCTTCTGCTGAAGGGTTTAGAAAAGTGTATGGCCCATCATTACCACAATAAGGAGGCAATTTGTCTCACGTAGTGAATATGGCCATCTGAAATCAAGTAGATTATCGAGCAAATAATCTATTAGGATGAAACATCCACAAGAGCAGAATGGGATATGAGACGTATCAGCCCTTCCAGCCAGATTGACATCCAGCAATCTCTGGTAAACAGCTATCAAATTTTCAACTATATTAAGAGTCTGATGAAAAAACTGCAACATTTTCTGATAGTTCAGTGACTTAAAGTGACACAGTGTATATCATGTGCAGACAGAAGGCAGTCATATGGGATTAAGGGAAGTCATATGCTATGCTTGGTAGAAACAAAACTCGAGCTTGATGACAAAATGTGATGAGAAGCAGACCAGAAGATCAATTACGGATAATCCCACAACAATAATCTTTGAGCTGTATACCACCAGAATTGTGCTAAAATACTCTTTCAAACTCCACCCTGATGAAGATTTTAGGTGCATAAGTGTATGCCTACTATTATTGCAAGACAGGCCGAAGTTTGCATCATCCCTGGCCAATGAAGAGCAGTCAGTTTACCATCATCTCCATGTTGTATTTCCCACTGGTACTGCTAGTCAGGAAACATTCATTCACCAAAGGACACATATTAATAGACATCAAATAACATTTGAAATCCAAGATTTGAAACCAAGATCCCTGGCTACAATGGAGTGAGTCATCTGTGCTGGTAAATATCTACAGTTCCTAAATGTGAGTTGCTCTTTACCTTCCCCTTTCAATCATACCAATGGCAGTCTCATGAATAAGGCATATATCTTATTTACTTAAACATTGAATAATTCAAAACTCTGCTTCATTTATCCATTCACTTGTGGAGAGAAGTTCACATGTTGGTCCTACAGATGAAAGACTCATAAAAGTAACACTATGTCTAGAAAACAAATTTCAAACTCACGATCATTAAATTCAGAAGAGCAAGCAGCCAATTGACAGGCCTGGGTGAGAGGCTGAAGCGTTGGAACGATGTTCAGTGCAATTTTGACATCCACTCATAAAAATATTCAATGACTCATTTTTCATCATGTCATTTCTTTTTCAATGAAATTAATCTAAATCTAAATCCAGCTTAGCTAAATGCGACATTTTTTTATGCTGCCTCAACTATTAGAAGAGTAGCCACAATGTTCTAAAATATTTTCATGGACTAAGCATTTGAATATTCTAAATAAAGTTGACACTTGATAAGCAAAAGGAAGCGATAAATCTGATAATACAACCACCAAAAGTGAATTAGATAATCTTGAGATAGTGGACAAAGGACATCAGATAAGTAGCCATTTTGGAAACTTAAACCAAATGTTTGCATAATGTGTATTAGTGCACCAATCAAACATTTTTGGAGATTGTGCTAGAAAGCAAAAGGGGTAACACGGCAGAAAAATGATAAATGTCAGAGTTCTCAACCATTAAAACCAAATAGTGGCATAGATCAACCAGTATATATTAAAACAATGTTGATGATTCTGGAAGTGATGGGACTCCAGTCCAACATAATGGGAAACTGAAAAGGTATAAGTTGGACAAGTGACCTTAGCAGATACCACTTGCTCTAGAAAAACACATGATCAGAGATACATTCACATCAACAAGCATAATGTAAAGAAGTTCCTTAAGAATCAAATTGCTCTCTCAAGCATAGTAACAATTACTAATGGAGCAAAATTCCCAGCAAGGATCATTATAAAGGAGCAACAGATAATGTTGCATCTTCCTCTATGCTTAGAGACTACATAGTCAGAGAACTACTGAACATAAGTGTTCCGGTGATTCCTCAAGGTCTACGAGCTGTATTGGGATGCATCAAAGAACAAAAATTGCAGAAGACCACCCTTTGAGCATAACATAGGGATTGCAGCACTAAGATAAAATAGAAATTTAATTGTTAGTGTCATACATAGTACATCAGGTGCCTATACAATGGATAGGGCATGTGTTTTTTCTTATATTGATGTCACAAACATGTCATTGCATTCACTAGCATATGGACGGCACCAATGGTATATGAAATCATTGGTCTTAAACCACATTAGATGAATAGTAGCAACTGGAACTTCTGAACGAAAGTTATTGACAAGCACAAATGACTACAGATGAGACATCTGCAAGAACAAGGTACAGGCATCTCAAATTAGTAACAAGACCACCTTCTTGTTATATCTTTGTGTCTGTGGCCATCATACGAGATCTTATGACAAGAAGACGCTTTAGCAACATAGAATATGATTCTATTTCACAGGTTATGTTCCTAAGAGGGAGGAAGGACAGCTCAAATCTTTCCATGATTCATTATATGTCCTGGTAGCCACTAAATGATGCATCTCTACAACTAAAAAATTTTCTGATGCAACATCCCATGTTGATTGCCAACTAACTTGTTGCACACAAGGTTCAACTAAACTGTAAGTCATTGTACTTAATCTAAAATGCCAAAAATTAAAAAAATAATAAGCCACAATTTGCAACGCAAATTATGCAATGACACCACTATCAGTGAAGCCTGGTCCTCATATGATACTCTTCTTTGTTTCAGTACAATTGGACTTCACAAGAAAGAACTACAAATGCCAACAAGCTGACTTATCCATATAAATTATATATTCTTAATGAACAAGAGAAACTCTGAGCATCTTAATGCCTTCTATACAAACAATGCAGATGGACACATTTTTGCTCCTTTGAACTTCACATAAAATGAATCACAAGTCAATCCCACTCAGCTTTTTTCTCATTTAATATCATTAATCCACTCAACACAATAAGGTGATACGGTTTTGAGCAAAAAAAATTGAATGGAAACCTATCATATATATGAGAGAGGGAAAAAAACTATCGAGTATAAATTCTTGCAATCCTTGTTTCAAGTTTCTCAATCCAAACCATCCAATTCAGAAATCAAGTAAGCAAAATAAAAAAACCAAATAGCCAGAGCAACCGTGCTGGTCGATTTACAAAAATTAAGGGAAGCCATAGGCCCATAGCTCAAATATATGAGATATAGCGCAATCCGGATAAGATAAGGCACAATCAATTCTCACCTCAGCGCGAATCACGCGTGTCCTTTGAACTGAAGCCTCTTGTTCATCCATTATCGCGCTCCTGAAATAAGCGTACATGTGAGAAGAAACGTATATCGATTCTGTATGAGCTACCTAGAATTTCTTACATGTAATTATGCTTTTGAGTATGTACAGTTCAGGTTCTTTTCGAGCCAAAGGAAAAAATATATATATACAGAGAGCAGCTCGAGCGGAAACTTTCCGGATTCTCAGTTTTACATTTTTCTTATCCCGCGTTCTCTCTCCATCCATGCAGGCAACGGATCCGGTAGCTCTTATAGGACACCGTGAGCTGCGAATGCGTACAGGATCGTCTACGCTACACCGCAAACGGACTGAACGGCGTCCACATCAAAGCACAAAATAGACTGAAGCGACTCGAGCACGAAACTGAAGGTTGCGTGTCGGCTCAGCTCTAGAAGTAAAAGTCCGCCGGAAGCAGCAGAGCGGGAAGCTCAATTTTGCGGGATTCCACCACCACGCGGGACCGGAGATACGGAGAACGAGACGTAGCCGGAGAATCGGGAAGAAACGATCCGAAAGGAAGAGTTTGAAGAGGGGACGCAACGTGTGTTCATGCTTCGCGCATGGAGACATGGAAGACATTTACGAGAGAGAGAGAGAGAGAGAGAGATAGAGAGAGAGAGAGAGAGAGAAGGCTGGGGGGAGGAGGGCCGGGCCAAGAAGTCCAATCCCGATGTGGGGGAGACGGGAAGCAACCGTCGGTGCCCCTAATGAATACTGACGAGGCCTTGGTACGTGTTAAATAAAATAGTTATAAATATGGCTGTAGTACAAATTTTATATTTTAAAATAAAATTTTTAATCACATTATAAATTTAGGTCAAGGACGAATTTATGCAACGAGAAAAAATATATAAGTTTTTATATAAATTTTACTAAATTTTGTATTTGCTTAGTTCTTACCTTTGAATCCTTCCTCAAAGTCCTTTTATTGAGTTTCGCTCCTTCCATAAGTCTTAAGAATCCGTCCATAATCAGGATTCTACACCTAAATGGATTAATATTAATCTCACTTGAATTAGACAAGACCGTTTGATTTCTTGATGTAATTTGTTTTAGAAAAACAATATTCAGTAATTTATTTTTGAACCCACCTAAGGGCACTCACATTTCATTATGTATTATTTATAAAATTTGGAACGAACCCTTTTTTTTTTAAGCGAAGTGTAAAAGTAGGAATAAATTATATATTATAAAAAATTTATTTTATTATTTTTAATGAATCAAATTATCTCAAATTTAAATCGATTAGAATGTAAACTTATAACATTTGAAGAATTCATCAATAAGTCATTATCAATTTCAAATATTATATGAGAAAGTAATTTTACACAACAACACTATTTTTAATATAATAATTAAAAAATTTATAATTTCTATTTTCCAGCGTCACTCTTATTTTACTTTTTTTTATTCTAAATTTATAAATTTCTGTAGAATAATAATAAAAAAAAGTTAGGGCTGGCACTGGAGACGAATCATGGAGGAACGCGTAGCTGATGCTCTAGCCTTGATATTAATTATATTTTAAGTAGTACTTTATTAGCCAATAATATCGATATATATTAATTTAATTTTAAATTAAACTTGTGCATCCATTACTACAATAAAGTGGGGATAATTTATTTGACTACCGTCTTGGGCCACGTGAGCGGGCTGACAAGTTGCCAAGTTGTCGGGGGCATATCAGAGAAAAGTGATTCTCCAATTCCAGGGCTTCATTCAATAAAAATACTGTTTAAAGGGCTAGATATTTCCGTCTGTCTCCGAGATATTTTCATATAAAAAATTGTAGAAAGAAATTCTTAGGTGAAATCAAAGACTGCAATATCTCTTTTATGGTTGTGTCGAATGTTTATTAGTTAATATCATTGATGATATGATGATTTTGATTTATCAAAGAAATTATCGGTTAGTATAAATATTAATTCATATGGATTTTATGAATCACCCAAAAGATTAAACTGATAGATGAGGACTTGTAATATATTGTAAGTGATCCATTTTATCACGTGCAATTAAATATCGGTCTTAATAATTATCTACGAAGTGTATATTTTTCTTTCAATTTCAAATAAGGAGGACAATTGGTTATAAACCGAGTAATTTTCTTTTACACTTGCGATTATATCAATTGACTAGAACTGAGTTTCTAGATTAGAGTTTGGCAAAACATACAAACCTATTGGCTCTAATTACATATTAAATTTATTGTGAGTTTATAAAAGATTAGACACATTTAAACTAATAAATGGTAATATGCAATTATCTTGTATGACAAAATTTTCCTTTTTCATTTTTCAATGTGAAATTGTATTACCAGCATTTTAATGTAGTGTCATATTAAGACTTTTCATATTTTGTACAAAGAATATGGTGAAATGGAATAAAATCGGTTTAATATAATGTAATACGATAATATTATGAAAAAAAATTAGTGATTTGTTGAGTTCATTTTAAAAATATGAAGGGTATCATCAAAAGTATAAGTATATAAGAGTATAGATATTAAATGGGCTACTTTGGTACATAATTAATACGTCAAAACCTAGAACTGATTGGAATTGTCATAAAATCTACACAAAATTAGTCTTATTGGACTAAATGATTATTATGAGTCGAGTCCAAGAAATGAATAAGTTGAACCAAAACTAGATTAACATATTTTTTCATTAAATCAATCCGAAACCGATCGAAAACCATTAATTGGTTGTATCACAAAACTAAATTTAATTGGTTGAATCACAAAAAATCCACAGTTAAATTTTAATAATTACTCAAAAATATAATATTTTATTTATGTAAATGAAATAAAGAGTATATTTATTGTTTGTAGTCATAAATAAAATAAAATTTTATAAATTAATTTTAAAATATTTATTTAAAATAATTGAAAAAAGTAAAAAAGAAAAAAGACATGATCATAATTTAAATTGGTGAGTCGGCTTACTTAGGCCCAGTCCACGTCAGCTCATAATTTCCTGTATCAGAGCCTAAACCGGACAGGTCCATATCACGTCTCTGGGTAAGAGAATTCGGATGTGAGGATCAAATACTCATTCAACTTCAAACTTTTTTTCATCTTTGCGTACCAAATAAATCTTCGGCCATTTCTTCACGGTTCTCTTTGTGCCATTTCATGGTTGCTACAGCAAAATTGGTGCAGTGACATCCGTATCTACTCGGGCTAGTGAGCTCACCTCCTAATCCACCCGTGGCACCTACCTGTGTGGCTGTACCAATGTCCCCGACAAGATGTCATCCCCCGACATTGCTCAAACGACTGAACTGTTTCATCGGTACCATCCCGTGCGAGCAATCGAGTGAACGAACCACTACGAGCATTGAATTGCTGCGGGGAACAGCATGAAAAATAACGAGAGGCTAATTAATTAAAATAATAATAATGCAACTTCACTGTGGTAGGAAATGGCATATTCCTCGTAGCACCCGACGAGAATGTTGCCTTCCTTGTGCAGGTGACTGGCATGTGAATCGTAATCAAGGATGAACAGCGGAAAACAGGAGCTCGAGGTTCTGAACAAGAGCATCTTTTGCATCTCGATGGCTCCCAGTGGAACCGATGTTGCCGAAATCTTGTACTTGGACCCAGCAATCTAAAATTGAAATGCTCACTGCCATTGCCGTGTGGAGGTTTTCCAGTTATCTAAAAGATATGGGGACTGCCTAAACTGCGGCCAATGGCTCGGTTTGCAAACTGTACCGTCGATTGCTGACTATATCTGCAGCGTCCAATCGGCGAAATCATAGTTTTAAAAATCAGACCGGTTCGATAGGGGACCGGTCACTCACTCGGTACAGTTCCAACAAAAAATTCAATTGCACGTTTAAAGAGAAAAATTCCAATTGAACTGGTTGGTTCCTGATCCGACCGGTGAATCTAATTGAATTCGTGAGAATATTAGCTGATTTAAAATTAAAAACAAAAACAAAAACTTATTATAATATACCTATTTTATTTACTAAACTTATATTTATATTTTATATTAAACTTTTATTTAATATAATGGTTATATCAATA
>CXYZ01013015.1:148385-182686 GCA_900006705.1 Sonneratia caseolaris | reverse complement strand
TATGGTATTACGTAAATTTATTGGTAATATTATATTATTAATATTATTTATTAAATATGCGATTCAACCTATTGAACATCCGATCCAACTCATGAATTTATACTTATATCGATTTTCGATTCAGTCCGATTTTAAAAATTATGACTGAAATAGCTGAAACTATGTTGCGTATGCGCGGTTTCGGGTCGTACCAAAGTAGATTCGAGAACAACTCATAGTGAGACTGGAGGAGAGACATGAGACCACCAAGAGAAGATTTTGCCTGTCAATCTCGACATGACCAATAATTCATTCCAAGCTAATCCCTCCTACAGAAACTGTCTTTTAGATTCTTCCCCAGCAAAATAAAGCCAAAAAAATGACAAAAATTAAATCCAAAAAAAAAAATACAGAGCGAGCCTTTTCCTTTTCTTTTCCCTAATTTGTTTTGTCTTGTGTCGAACTGGTCGGAAATATTCACGTGGTCCATTCTCGCGATGGTATAGAAGAAGATGGTGAATGTGATCCACTCAGTGGTCGTGGTCCATGGCACCACGTAAACGTGTGCGGGACGCGGTGATCATTGGGATATATATATATATATATATATATATTTACTATAACAAAAATATTGCAGTTGATAATAAGCATTTTCCTAGCAATTTCCATGGTATCTTCAGCACCACACAGTTGCAGGAGCAAAGACAAGAGTGCTATTGGCTCACTATATCCCTTCATCATCGAGTCTCTTCCTTCTCCAGGAAAAAGGGCCCTTCAATGGAGTCCGATCCCGATCCCAAACCCTCCCTGAAAGAGAAAAGCGTCTGCCGGGAATCGGACCGGAAAGACGGATTCTTCGTCTCATGCTGGGGCCACCTCAAGCTGATGAGGCTCGTCCAGTGGACCAAGAGAAAATCTTCGAGAACCGCACGGAGAGGAGCTGCTGCTGCTGCCGCCGCCACAGGCCGCATCTTCCACTCGGCAAGGCCAGCCACCTCCATCGCGGCCTCCCTTGACTGCAAGTCAATAGCGGCCTCCCTCTCGGTCGTGCAGCCGAGGCCGGTTGCTGGAGGGTTCAAGTACGACCCTCTGAGCTACTCCCAGAACTTCGACGAGGGCACCTGGCATGAGCACGACCTCGAGGCCTACCAGCGGGGTTTCTCGTCCCGGTACGCAGCTCCTAGCCTCGTCCCAACCCCACGTCCTCCTCCTCCTCCTCCTCCTCCTCCTCCTCGGTCGCTGATCGATGAGTAATCTAAATAACAGCCAAGGAATTATTAATGTTAATGTGGGCAGATTCAGCTGAGATGTATATGGGGGTGGGGGTGGATTACCTCTGGCTCTGCCAAGACACAAGAAGAAGATATACAATCAGTACTATTGCATAGGAAAGCACAGTGTCACTTACCAACATAGTTTTCCTCTTCATTAATCAGTCAGTGATTATTAATATACTAAGCGATGCCTGGCTAGCTATCTAATTCTAATATAGCTCAGGGACATGCTTCAACCTTCAAGCTCTCTCTTGTACGTGTTATGTCGCAAATGTATCATGGGGTTTGTAAGAAGCTTGACCGATAGCTGGCAGCAAGAGTCCATCACAATCGACTTGGCTTATGATCCAGCTGGGACCAAGCCACCTCTGCACTTTTTTTTTTTCTGACAAGAGACTCGATTACTAAAATGAAATTAGGTCAGCTCGCCTTAGAATATCAAAATACCAATCGATAAAATACCGAATTGAATACGATTTCAATATCTTACTTTAAGATAATAAATGTTAAATAATCTCAATTAATTTTACTACTATAAATATTTTAGCTTGAGCAACCGTCGTAAATTGGATGATATCTACCAGGATTACCGGCGGATGACTCTTGATAAATTTCTGTGCATTATCACTGGCGCCGATTGTGAGAAGTGAAGCGAGGACGGATTTAGGAGGTACGGAGCGGGGACGGATTTAGGAGCGCAGAGGGGGCCGTCGTCCTTTTCAGCTCGGAAAGAAAAATCATATATTGTATAAATTTCACCAGCTTTCTCCTATAGTTTTTAAAATATAATCAAATTATAAACAGGTAAAATATAAATTAATACATCGAATTATATATTTTAATAAATAATTAATAATTATAAATTAAAATATTATATATAAACACTAATTTATAATACCAAAATTTTGAATATGCATCATAATATTTAAGTTTAATAAAAAATATATATTTAAGTATAATATAAATATAATATAATATTTATATTATTTTTTTAAGTTGATGCCCATGTGGAAGAGAGTTTTTCTAAAAATATTTTTTGATTCATTCGATGCATCACCGATTTAACTAATTTAGGTTATCAAATTAGAAATCATATAATTTGTATAGATTTGATTAGGTTTAAAGTGTATTTGAGTTAATTACATAAAGTGGACAAAGTGACTTATTGATTCTCAATGAAATAGTCCGATCGATAAACCAGTCAGTTTTAAAAATTATGGTTTTATTTAATTTTACCTTTTTAAAATTTTTTCTATTTATAAAAATTTTATTAAATTAATACTCTCCATTTTTTTAGCACTTGGGCCTGTCTCTTTACTCTTCCATTTAACTTTCGTCCTCCTCAGACGATTACCGCGGATCCGTGTCTGGTGCCAAGAGTCCGTGTCGGGGGCCTCATGAGCTATGAACTTAGAAGTTACCATTTTCCCGATAGAGCTCTCTTGGATAATAAAAGTGGAGAGAGGGGATAGGAACAACCGGATCCTAAATAAATGCACATGAGAAGCAACATTATTTTCTATCATAGTTTTAAAATTGCAATTGATGATAGATTAAGTATGAAATTTTAGTCCAACTATGAGTTTAATAATGATAATAATATATATCAAATATAAATTTATAAATTTATAAATTTAAANGTGGGGTTTGTAATATTCATGTGTCATTTATATTAAGATAAGATGCACAGCATAATCTCACACTTTAAGGATTGTGCCATTTAGTTAATTAAAAGTTAATTTTATTTTTTATTAATATGATTATAAATAATAAAGTCTCGTAAAATGTTCGGTAGTAATATCCTCAGTACTGTGTTTTGCACATGAAGGCCTCTACAGTTCAATATTGGTCAGGTCTCCCAAGTTGCTAGGGTTTGTGCACAGGTGCAAACTAGTAAGAGGCTCTAGGTAGAAGTCGATAAAATTTAAGTAAGATCGTATGTTTAATATTTCTAACTTATTTATATTTAAGTTTACATTAACCTATTATTAAAATTCCCTATATTTATAATATTTAAATTTAAAATATTCCACTATTTTTACTAAATTAGTTTATGTATAAATTATTGGTATTTAAAAATTACTGAATTTTAATTTATTTAACTTAAATCAAGTCATTTATTCTACTAAAAATAAAATTTCTTCAATATAAATTTTTTATACTCATAAAATTTAAATTTAACACTTTATTTAAGTATAGAAGATGACTAATTTGGTCCTTACTAAATTAGTTGGTTTTAGTGATGTAATATTTTCTACATATATTGGAAAAAAATACGGCACTAAATTGATGAGAGTCCGACAGTATCGTGGTCTGCTCCTCCCGCATAAAGTAATAAAAAATGAAAAACAGAGAGAAGCATCAACCTCATCACCAACCCCCCCACCCACCCACTGTCCCCTACCTGCGGCCAGAAGGGAATCTAATTCCGACAAGACACTAATTTGAGGAGTGAAATCTCCGGCCGAGCGAGAGAGCGAGAGAGGGATGGCAATGGCGGCTGCTCTTCTCCGACGGCTCTCTTCTCCGTCTGCAACCGTCCGCTTCCATGGAAGCAACCTCCGCTTCATGGTTTGCTCCCTTCTTCATGTCACACGAGCTTCATTTCGTTATGTATTTTTATTGATCCATTCAATGATTTCCGACATCCGAGGAAGAGGGCTCTTAACTGATCGTGTCTTCTGATGTCGGTTTTTCGCAGGCCTCGCTGCCGAACGAGGCCATACAGGACAAGGAATCGTCCCGTGCCAACGTAAATGAATCCCTCTCCTTTCTCATACTTTTATCCTCAGTTTTTTTTAAAATTTTAAATTTTCGATTTGGAGGTGATAATTTGACCAGATCTTGCATTGTAGTTGCATTGGTAGCAAGTTGATTCATGTCCTGTTTAGTTTTCTTTCTGCTTGAATTATGATGGGAAATGGTAAATGATGTTTTGCAGTGGGTAAAGCAATTGAATGCTCCGCTCGAGGATACTGATCCCGAGATCTACAATATCATTGAGCTTGAGAAAGCAAGGCAATGGAAGGTCTGTTTCCAAATCTCATATTTCTGAGTGGTCTTTAGTCCACAATTTCTTTTGTTTCACATATGCTGCTGTTGGATCCATAATATCTCCAGTCGCATATTCTTTATGGTTGAACATTGTCGTATACAATTCGAATTAACTGCAGTTTTGTGTGTTTAGTGTGGTGTCACAAAGTTGTGGCGCTTGCAGTTTCTAAAGGATTTTATTACATTCTATATTTCTATGGTGGTTTTGTATCTCGTCATTGTTTTAAGGAATTGATCAGTTTAATCAAATTTTCTGCCTAATATTGTGTAGGGACTTGAACTTATACCTTCAGAGAACTTCACGTCGGTATCAGTAATGAAAGCAGTGGGCTCAGTTATGACTAACAAATATAGTGAAGGTTACCCAGGCGCCCGATACTACGGAGGAAATGAGTGTGTCAAAGCCTTTTCATTTTGAACAATATTTACTCTGTTTTACTGCCCCTTCAAATTTTTATTCAAGTGGGTGTTATTTATACTCATAATAATTTGTCAATCACCTGAAAGATGTAACAAACTTCAGATACATTGACATGGCGGAGTCCTTATGTCAGAAGCGCGCTCTAGAAGCCTTTCAGCTGGATCCAGCAAAATGGGGAGGTAATAAACAATGTCTCACTGCTCGTTCTCCTGTTGTTCTGAGTTCTGTCTTCTTCACATTGTAATTCATGAAACGAGATCTTCAGTAGCACCTATATGGTCCCTCTCGCTGATGAAAATTTTTGCTAAAAATAATTTTCTGCAAAATTACTGATGCGTGTCTATATTGCTACCAGATTTAATTCCTTAATTTTCCAATCTTCTTACAAAGAAATGTCAGAATTGGGAGAAGTGCTTTTTGGCCACTAGACACCAATTAAATATGATCATTGCATTTCTTTGCAGTAAATGTTCAGTCGCTATCTGGGTCACCAGCTAATTTTCAAGTCTACACTGCACTCCTAAAACCCCATGAGAGAATAATGGCACTTGACCTTCCGCATGGTGGCCATCTTTCACATGGTTACCAGGTGATTAAGCCCAGTTCTCGGTGCATTTTAAGCATTTATACTCCTGTGCTATGTCCAAGAAGTAAATCTCTAGATCATCAACCCCCTTCCTGGGAAGTCCTCAGTTCCAATTTGTGAATGTCTTCTCTGATTGTTCTCATTGAAAGAAGTTATTTCTTATTTGGTAACCTTTTCAGTGATAGTTCTAATGTTCATGACGTTTTAGTCAAAGTCAATGTAAATACTAATATTTTGGAATTAGTTTATTGATTCCTATAATTTTGACACATGTTTGATTTTTTTCTGTCTGCTATCAAGGCGTCATGTTTGATTTCCAGAGGCTGAGAATTTGTGTAAACTGGACTCATAATTGTTAGTGGTTTATGCGAGTACCGCTTTTTGCAGACTGACACAAAAAAGATATCAGCTGTGTCTATATTTTTTGAGACAATGCCCTACAGACTGAATGAGGCCACCGGCTACATTGACTACGACCAGGTACTTGACTTTTGATTTTTCTCTAGAAGTTCTACTCCTTTATGACATTGTTTGTCAATTTACTTCACTAGAATGAGTTTAACTTTGAAATGGTCCTGATATGCAATAAGCACGTTGTTACAGTTGGAAAAGAGTGCGACACTCTTCAGGCCAAAGCTAATAGTTGCTGGTGCCAGTGCCTATGCCCGCCTCTATGACTATGCTCGGATCAGAAAGGTATATATAGTACCCTCACATAGAGGATAAGCTTGATTTATTCTTATTATACCTTTTTCTGGATCCAATTTTTCCAACTAATAATTGTATCCTTTGAATTTTGTCAGGTTTGTGACAAACAGAAGGCTGTAATGTTAGCAGATATGGCCCACATCAGTGGTCTGGTTGCTGCTGGAGTAATCCCATCTCCATTTGAATATGCTGATGTAGTGACTACCACTACCCACAAGTCGCTTCGTGGGCCCCGTGGAGCAATGATTTTCTTCAGAAAGGGGGTCAAAGAGATTAACAAACAAGGGCAGGAGGTGAGCAGTGAAGTAGCCAAAAAGTGTACTACGATTGTTTCCCTGGCTTTTGTCTTGTTACTAAAGGTCGACTACTGAAGCAATAGCCCAAAGATTTAACCATCAGCGTAGTAATCAAAATTGGACAAGACCATCCAATTCAGTTCTTGAAGGTTGGTTTATATGCATAAGAGCAAACTGAGCCAACGGGTACTACCAACCAACCTGAGTGAATCAATTATATATAATGTTTTCAGTATAACGTCAGTATTTTTACTATGATCAGTATAACGATGAGATCCATATGTACCTGATTGTACTCGTGAACCTATTGGCCATTGTGACTAGATTGACATCCAGCACAATCTAAATAACTATGATTTTTTGCTGACAGATTTCATGCAAAATTGTGTTTCCAGGTGATGTATGACTATGAAGACAAGATCAATCAGGCTGTTTTCCCTGGGCTTCAAGGAGGTCCTCACAACCACACAATTGCTGGCTTGGCTGTTGCTCTGAAACAGGTGATTATGCTGAAGACATCTGAATTTAAGTGACGACTTGAATGGCTAGCATCATAGTTGAATACATCTCACACCATTGTGTTCAGAATGGTTTTGAAGTTTTATGCTGTCATTTTTAGGCCACAACACCAGAGTACAAGGCATATCAGGAGCAAGTCCTCAGCAATTGTGCTAAATTTGCACAGGTAAGAACAAGATGAATTACGCTACATCTTCCTTCACCCAATCCTTTCCTCTGTTTTGGCTGATTATTCTTTTTCAGAAATCAATCCCGTTGAATTCTTATTTGCAGAGTTTGTTAGAGAAAGGCTATGAACTTGTATCTGGTGGAACTGAGAACCATTTAGTTCTGGTCAACTTGAGAAACAAGGTAAAAGCATGTTCCACTTTAACTAGCAATTCCCTCCGACTTATCATAAATTGAGTATTTAGGGAGTAAGCAAATTTTAGCCAAAACTTGCACTGCTTAGTAAGCTCTTTCCTTTTTGGTGTAACCGAGTATTTCCAATGGCATGGTAGGAATTTGGTAAATTGGAGATTTTAGTTATTTTTTTGGTCTTAATACCTAGTATTTAGAAGCCCAATCCAATCAACTTTAAGTAGTCCTGGTTGGAGCTGGGACAACCACCAAATGGATAAAGCTCCCCAATACGAACTTTTCCCATTCACAAGCTTGAAACCAAGACTTAAACGGAACATGCAATGAACCACTTCAACAAACCATATTTATGGATTTTAGTTATTAAACAGTATCTACACAGCACAAAACTTCAGTTTCTGACAGCTCTTGTCTTCTCTTTCACATCCTTATTTTATGACAAGGTGTCCCATAGAAGTAAGCTCACAATCTATTTTCTACTTAAAAACTGAAATGATAATTGTGCATTTTGTTTTAGTTATTGCAATGAAACGTTGATATAACAAGATTACTCCTACATTAGGGTATTGATGGATCAAGAGTTGAGAAAGTATTGGAAGCGGTTCATATAGCTGCAAACAAAAACACCGTCCCTGGGGATGTATCTGCTATGGTCCCTGGTGGTATCAGAATGGGTATATCATCCTTAATCTCCTGACCTCTCAGTGTTGTTTGGATGGATTAACTATAGTTGTGTGCTTTGAACTCTGAAGTCACCTAGAAACGACATAAAAATAGAACATATTTGGAAATGATTGCTTCTTGTGTCTCAGGGACCCCAGCCCTCACATCTAGAGGCTTCATGGAGGATGATTTTGCAAAAGTGGCTGATTTCTTCGATGCAGCAGTGAAATTGGCCCTGATAGTCAAGGCTGAGACTAAAGGTTCTGTTTGAATCCCATAAGTATCTCATGGAAAAATTTTCTGAGTGCCCATAAAGTCTTATGAACTCCGCATACAACTCATCTTAATCTAGCTTGAAGCTCAGAAATGTCACATCTTAGCTCATGGAACATTGTTGGAGTTGAGCCAGAGGTCAGACTACTAAAGGCATGATTAGGTCCAGGGCGGTCATGGAAATAAGTTACTGGTGCACGCAATTTTCATGATTGAACTGGCGGATTAGTTTGTCTTCTGTAAGACACTCCAGTTCTGATCAAAAGGAGTTGAGCTGGAAATGTTGGCTAATGTTCTGATGACTACGCAACTCCACCAGACCAGTGAACTTCCAGAAATTAGGCACCATATATGCATAGGGAATTCTCACCAACTGCCTACTTTTTCAGAATTCGTCTGAATGATCTATCTCTTGCATATTGTGTCGGGCTCCCCTGTATATGCACTATGGATCGATTTACCAATGCTTGTCTTGACTCAGGAACGAAGTTGAAGGATTTTGTGGCAACCCTGCAGTCAAATTCCAACATCCAGTCTGAGGCTGCAAAACTCCGTCACGATGTTGAAGAATATGCTAAACAATTCCCAACAATCGGTTTCGAGAAGGAAACAATGCGATACAGGAACTGATCGAAGTGCTCTCAGCCGCGGCTTCAACAGCGTGCCCCTGTCTCAGGCTTCACATGATGTTTTAACCCGGAAGTTGAAGATGCAGGCCTCCAAATTCCCTATTCTTCCAGGTGTATCTTTTATCAGCACAAGATCATCCATGTTACTTGAGTGGACCTTGTTATTCCATGGTTTATGGCATCCAAAGAATAAAATCATGCTGTCAGTGATACATCGAAGCCTATTATCACGGAAACCAATATTTCTTCAACGGTTCTTGCCAGTGATCGAAAAACATCAGGAAAAACAGGAGTTGCATGCAAACTATATTGTCTGCATCCTAGCTAACATTGAATTCATCTGAACATGTCCAGGTTACACCGGCTCCAAATTCTCGTGTGCTTCCGTAAGACTTCCCTTTCTGAACAAAGGAAGATAAAGAGGAAGATGAGCTCAAAAGGACATCGAGTGAGGGGAAGTCACTCTTGATAATTGAATCCAGAATTTAATAATATCACTTAAGACCTCTTTCTGTCCAAGGCATCATTAATGAATCCACGATAAGGTAATCCATTGATCCAATCGAGGAGGGCAAAGTTTCATTCATGAATTGAAGAGATGACCAGCAAACAGGGACGGGGTCCCCGGAGTATTTTAAAGAATACCAGAAACGGGGAAAAGAAACATTTAAATACACAAACAAAGATTAACAAACTGAGCCCACATAGTCATCCCTAACTTGTGATAAATAGTCGACCACGATCCACACCGACTAAAGTTTAAGGAGCCTTGGGAGCTGTCGCAGCTGCTGCTGCTGCTGCTGCCTTACCTGCCTCCTGGTTCAATGGTCCACCACCCTGCCTGCCATCCACTGCCATTGCAGCCATTGCCTGATAGCCTGGCACCACCCCTCCGGCAGTGGTCGTGTAGTACACTTGCCGCCCGGACCTGTCATATGCCACCTGAGTCAATCCCGGCTCCACCATCGTGAGATTTGACTGCACCGCTTGGATCCCTTCCGCAGTATGCGGACCCACTTTCTGCAGCTGCTGAAGTGCTGCTGGTTGCGGTGCTGCACCATATACCGACTGTTCCCTGCAAAGCCGATCGAGTAAGAAGAATACAGGACTCAAACACCATGTAGGACACTACTAAGATACCAAGCCCATTTCCAGATCACGTCATTTTTCATTTTATCGCACCAAAACAGTCACAAATGACAATTTCTTTTCCGAGCAACGCACTACATAAAGCCAGAACATCAATGGATCTGTCTGGTCAATCGGAATGCAATCGGTACAAATGAAAGAATGAGCTCGAATTGTGAGTATTACCTATAAGAATCTGGAACTACCCGTTGAACTCCGTAGAAAGCTGGACCGATGGGTCCTGTGGCCGGTTGGTAGGTTGTCGGAGCCAGGTAGCTACCCCCTGGCGCTGGAATGTAGTAAACAGCCTGGTCGGTTCCTGCCCCGGTCACTGCATAGCTCCCGCCGGTCAAGTGCCGTTCTGGCAGGTACCCAGCGGGTAACTGGACCGGCACTGGCAGAGAGACCGGCGCCTGAGCTGGCGGGGCGACCTTCTCCACCACCGGCGGCCTGTAGGAATCCCCGACGAGGACCCTGGGGTTCGTCTCTTCTACTCTTCTCTGCAGCGCAGGGTTAGATATTTGCATCCTCTGCAGCTCCTCGATTTGACGCTGGATCTCCGCTGGCGACAGCATTGGATCTCCTGCAGCGTGTCGGTCCTCCGATCCGCAGTCGGATCCAGCTGACGCGTCCTTTGTGCGTACCTCGGCAGCTGCCGGAGCGGTCTGCAGTTGCGGGAGTCCTTTATCCAGTCCGAACAGGAAATCTGGATTCACAGGCGGCGGTGGAGGCGTGGCGGAGTGCAGGGAGGAGCCTTCCAGGCTCTGGAGCTGGACGGAATTCAACGCGTCGACGAACCACTGCTGCCTATGCCCCTCCGATTTGGAGTCCCCGCTTCCGAAGCTCGAAGAGCTCTGAGGAGTCAGAGGAAATAGAAAAAGTCTCAGGCGAACGGGCTTCGTGGCGGTCTTGTTGAGGCGGTCGTACTCGGTCATCAAGTGCTCCAGGTCCTCGTCGTTGGTGACCGAAATCAGAGCGTCCAGATCCTCCCCGGGGAGCTGGTACTTTAAGCAGACCTCCGGGGGGTCACAGAGGGCGGAGAGCTTGGACATGAGGGCAGACAATTTGATGTTCCTGTCGACGCCGAGGATCTTCGTCTCGCCGCCGACGTAGGCGAGCTGGTTATCATGGGGACGAGGTTGGATTTTGCCGCCGTAGCTGCACATGAACCGGACCCTGTAGCTGCTGCTGCCGCTATGTGGCAATGGCAGCGGCAGCGGCAGCGGCAGCGGCGGCTGCTGCTGCTCATCCCAGGAGGAGTTCTCGCCGTCGATCTCACGGGAGCGAGGGGAGGAGTTGCCGGAGTCCGGATAGGAGGAGAAAGAGTTGCTCTCCATCAGCCGTCTCTACCGTCGTAAGGGAAAATGGGTATCCGAATTTAGGGTCCACGGAGGGGGGAATCGAAACTCAGCAGTGGCCGGAGCGCGGTGGAGAGGCCATGGGAGAGTTGGTGGAGAGGTTGGACGCGAGAAAAACGGCGAAGGGAGGTATTGAGAAGACAAACAAATCCTCCTTCCCTTTTCCCCTAAGGCAGCTCCGGCTCGGAGCCTCGTATTCGCTTTTCCACTTTTGTCCCTCTCACCTCCTTTTCCATGTATGGTTTCGTCTTTCTCGTGTGACGGGGAACCAGGGAGCGTCCGTTAGATTTGAACTCGTTGGAGATTTTACTATCCAACATTATTAAATTACCATAAAATTCGGGTAAGATCTGGATGAAAAGCTTCAGAAGACCATCTGTTCTGGTTCCCGTACATGAGATATCATAATAATTTCGTGTAATTGATTACGACCGTTCATAATTCTTCATTCGAATCTCAATTCTTACGAATTTCGCAGATCGAGTGGCTAGCCAAGACAGCCGAGATCACCTTGACGCGGCAAGGTGGTCGTGGTCCCGTTCTCTGAATAATCGTCTACATGGTGTAAGGATCGGTAACCGAGACAGTAGATATATAGAAGAATGTTATAAAAGGTTTTTTTTTTTTTAAATGTCGCAAAAAGCCAGAGTGGAGCTGATGGGTAAAATTGTAATTTTGCACCATACCGCGGGCCGGGTTGGTGGGTGGGGGGGATAAGTCGGAGGGCAGCGGGTTCAAGAAGTTATGATAGTTACGGTGAAAATGGATTCCAGCAGTTCGATATTATCTAAATATTTGTGGCATTGTCCTCTCTCTTGGCCCATAGATTAGCGGCGAATATTGAGTGCTCTAAGCTCGCATCCGTAAGTACGAAATGAAAAGGGCCAATAGAGAGGGAGAAGGGATTGATTGGGAATTGATCGGAAGCGGAATGGTGCTGATCACTGTTCCTAGTTTGGATTCATCTTTAACATCCATCGAATGGAATATAAAATTCCATTTTACCAATTATGCTTACTCGTTTATCTAAATTATACTTAAAAAATTTTAAGTATTGAGGTAATTTAATATTTCACATAATCATTTTTTTATGAATATGGGAAAATAAAAATAAAAAGTGCTTAAGAACATAATATATCGGGATTGGGAGCAGTATATGTGGCGTTCCAAAGTCGAGGAGGGCATGGATGGTGAAGACGACTACGGTGAGTAATACGAGTGGTGTTAGGGTTTTGTAAAATTATATTTAATATGATTGATAGAGAATGATAAAATTGGCAATTTAGTACTTTTCACATAAGAAAAAACTACGGATGAGTGATGATTCTGGCCTTCTATTATCCATCTAAACGGAAGAAACTAAGTGGTGGTCGGGACGAAGATTCCAATTCAGTTCCATTCCGACCTAACAAAACATGGCATAAACCTTTTTGGCACGAAATTGAGTCCTAATATCCCACAGGATCGAAATCCTGAAGCTCCAAGACCCTCACGGTGGAAGCAAGTAGTGTTGTCAAAAATGCGGTTTGGGCCAGTTCCAAGCCGATTCAAAACAGGTCTGAAACCATCAGATCTGGTTATGGTTCGGCTTATTAAGCAAACAATCCGGTCCGGTTATGGGTTACGGTTCAAACGAATATGAATCAGTATGAAATAATTTATAAATGGTTGGTTTGATCCATAAACTATTTATCTTTTTAATTTTAAATGAATATTTAATAAGTAGACTGTTTTTTTTACTCTGTTGCTTTGGAATTTAATGGGGTGAACAGTAATTTGATTGATAAACAATATTTTGATTGGGATTGGATGAACAGTATTTTGATTAGATGCATAGCCCATTTGTGATATTCTATTTTTTAACCAATGGTAGGAGATTGCGACACTTGGCGGGTGAAGGGCTATAATTCACAATTCGAACCAGTGCAGTCTGGTTTCATAATGATTCCAGACCAATTTCTTAACGATTTTATGTCAATTCAATAGATTAACGGTTCGTGTCGGTTACAGCTCAACGAGCCTATATTGCTAACCTGACTCATAACCGCCATTCAATCTAATAAGAGCGGTTACGAGCTGAGTTAGGAGTGGTCAAGGCTAACCCGCCCCGTTGAACAACTTTAAAAGCATAGCTCACTGTCTTTTAAGTCATGGGTCATGATAATCAGTTCGATATCTATTATCCTCGACGATGACGATGACGATGGAATGATGATATTGTAAAGCGACCTCCATACTTTTTTCCTTCTCAACTTTCCGTGAGCAAAAGAATATTAGAATTTTTCAAGACGAGAATATTCCCTTTTGCAATATGACCATTGACACGGTTTCCACACAAAATGAGCATATTATGTGACAATAATTCTTTCTATTCCAAGTGTAGTGTATTTTAATATTTCATTTTGGTAGGCAAAGTGTATTTTTAATATACTTATTCACTATTGTAATTCATGTAAATTATCCATTAAATTTATTTCTTGTGAACTCCATCTAATAAAAAAAATTAATACTAATATCTAATTCATGTTCGAGTAAGGTCATTAATCTTCTAGGGGCTGCAATTTTTCATCTATCTAATTTTAACATGCATTTTAGAGATCTTGTTTTTAGATTGAAACATTAATTGATTATATCGCAGATCAAGGACAATTCTTCATAAATTCGGGGAAATTTCATGAATTTGTCTCTTTTTGTCATATTATTTCATTTAATCCCCTTTAATCCTTCCCTTTTAACTTTTTCCTCCGTTAAGTTTGAACTGATCCTACAGAATTAACTTAGACACCCCTGGCGTAAACTACATCATATATTGTTGATGCGCGATCACGTGCTATGCTGTATTTAACGCTTTAAAGGTTTAAATCGTTACCGCTATCAAATTGTGGAAAGAATCTATTACTCGTGTCGGTGCACTATCAGAATCAGCACATGATTAAACGGAAGTGACCTGGTATTCTTACTCTATGGCACATATTGTTGACCATCTCAGACACATTCAAAGTAACAAAAAATGATCCAGGGATTTTTTTATAAATATATTTTTTTCTGGGGTAATTAAATTTAACCTTAAAAAAAAGAAATTATACCTATTTATGGATTGAATATCATTATCTTTAATTTTTACAGTTAAATATTGTCGTACTAGGGCCAACTAAGCAAGGACAGTTGAGAGCATCACTGTATTCCCGCCGGGGATTACTCCAAAGCCATCATCATTTGCCAAACTCGGTCAAACAAACAAAATACATTAAACACAACTCATCAAGTCCAATGGACTCCAGCAAGATTGTGGTAATCTAAGCAGCAGTACATACATAGCCGTTAATGTATTTTATATAACAATTATATCATATAAAATGTTAATATGACATAATTATTTAATAAAAAAAATTGATAGATGTTAATTTTTAATTGTTAAAAAATTTTAAAAAATATTAAATAAACTTAAAAGGAATTAATGAACCATAAAAAAAAATAACTATGAAATAAACATGGAAAATAATAATCTATTGGTACGATATGACTGTTGTATCAAATATTTTCTTATTATATAATAATTTTATATAATGTAATACTAAGTAACAATATAATAATTATAATGTTGATAAAAAATTATAAAATGTCATTTTTTTTGTTGTTAAATAATATTAAATAAAATAATAATATACTGATAGTATAATAATTTCTTAAAATACTTTTATGATATATATCGGAATGGTTTCTAAATATATTTTTATCAGTTATCGACACACAAAATTTTTTCCCTTCGACAGTATTGTCATCTCACTTTTTTATTCCTCATTCATGAGAGTGAAACCGATCATCTTACATTTGTACTCGAGTGAGATGGTACTTTCTCAAAGAATAAGCGAGGAAGTCCACATTTGTGAGCACACATTGGATATATGTCATTTATATGATAGTAAAAATTGATTTAAATGAGAAATAGATCCGATATATCACCGATTTAAATATTATTAATCCGTGGTTGAAGAGTAATAATTATTTAATATTTAATCGAATAAACCTAGATTCCGTAGCATTGATGGGTGCGAACGGCTCCGGGAGACATATGCTGGACTGAACCGTGACAATGGGAGCTTCCATTAGGTGTATTGAGGCAATAGGAAAAATGCAGGGGCCAAATTGCAATTTCGCCTTGACAGGAAAAAGGAGCAGGAGATGGAAACGGACAGTGTCCATGTTCTCTGGTGATCGGCGAGGACCGGCGGACAAGTCTCTGAGAGCAGAGGCGTAGGAGGAGGGAGAACAATGGTGAAGGTGGCGGTCGGAGAAGAGACCCAGCTCAAACGGGTCGAGGATCGTCTCTCACAGTCCTCAATCCTCTCTGAGGCACCTCACTTCCCCTTCCCTCCCTGTTTATTCTTTGTCTTCCTCGTGAATGGCGGATTTCATTTTGTACGCTGTGATGCTGCAGGTGGGTCTGGTGATAGGGAAGCTCAGCCCGGGCCTAGACAGAGGGTTCGTATTCGATTTGGTCCCGACCCCTCCCAACGATGCTGGAGAGGCCGCTTGCTCCCTCGTCGATCCGATCAAGGACGACAGGAAGAAGGGTGCGAAGGGGAAGTCTCAGGGAGGCTCTGATTCTTCGTCCATCTCTATTGACAAGGATTGGGTTGGTGAACACGCTCGTCAGGTGCTATGATTTTATGGAGTTTAATGTTGGAATTGCTGTGAACTGTAATTCTGGCCTCGGTTTTGAGCTCTTTATCGGATGCGAGTGTTTGCATGATATTGAGAATATCAAAGTTTCGCTTTCAAGTTATGCTTTGATGTTCGAATTTGTGAATCCAAGTATAATCGACCACTGGCTATATTGTTGCAGGTCTCAAGAATGCTGGTGGGTGGGATCAAAGTGATGGGTGTTTACATGTGGGTCAGTGACGGTGCATTCAAAAATTCAACCATGGAAATATGTCAGGTAATGTGGACATTATTTCAAATGGTTTGCTTTGTCACCTTACTGTTCTTTTAATTTTACTTTGGCCCTGCCCATGATTATGGCTCTTGATGTGAATTAATGTTTTTTTTCTCGCTGCATGTTCCTTTATGCTGGTTGGAATTGTCTGTTGCAAACTTGTTTTGACTAGTGGCTTCTGTTCTATAATGGATCAAACTATTGATCTACTGTAGCATTGCCTAATACATTATTTTCATTTGTAGTTCAATATCTTGAGTGTTTAACTAGGCAAAATTGAGCAGATCGGTTGCTTGCTAACGGTTCTTGCAGACTGTGAAAGCAGTTACTGAAGCAGCACCTACTGGTTACAATGAGAGACTCCTTATCCATATTTCTTACAGTCCAAGGAGGTAAACACCAATTAGTCTTTTTTCCCTGGGACAATGGAAGATCTTTATGATTTTTACAGTGAATGATAATGAGATCGCATGCAGGTGGACATGTCGGAATTTCAGTCCGTCACCAAATATCACTTCAAGCAGCTTAAGACCCTGTGAGTTCAAAATGGGAAGGGTATTGAATTCCCTGCAGAGGTTTAGATCTACTTACAACTTCAACATTAGGTACTACCTCTCTACTGCATAAATTTTTTTTTTATGCATACTAAATTAAGTTTCACTTGCCTTAATTCAGTTTGCCCTTATAATGGTTCGCTATAAGATATCCACAAATTGTTGGCTAAAATAATTATCTAAACCTGTGAAATTTCCGCTTATTGGCATATCATTCTGTCAATTTTCTTTGTAGTTTTGTTATTCTTTAAGTTCCAGCCTCCAGGATTCTCTCATTCCTAGAAGCATTCTTATTATTACCTTCTCTGGAAGCTGGTATCTGTGTCCGCTTTACATTTTGTTTGCCAGGACACCTGCCTAGGAGAAGATTGTTACATTCTGTTACATGTTTTTTGCAAATGGGCCAAATGTATTCATAAGCAACTGACTGAAGGACTAAATGAAAGAACATTATAAAAAAGCTATATGCACATGTCAGTTGTGCAGACAATAAACATAAGATGCCTCAGAAAGGCAGTAAACATGAAACTTCGCAAGTTTTTGGGATAACCTTTTGCCTATATTATGGTTCACCTTTTTGCAGGTTTAGGAGCCTCTGCAAAGTTCTTAGCAAACTTGGATTTGACATCTATTTCTTCATTAGTGAAATGATTTTAGTAATTGACCATAAAGTAATATTTCTTGTTTGCTCTCTCATGGTACATGTTCATTCTCAGGTTGCCTGTGACTTATGAGATAGCTTCCAATGGCCAAACGCTAAGTGATGTTCTTCGGAGGGGAATCTCAGTCCTTGCAAGAGAGTTAAAAGGCACAAAAGCACTAGTAGATGGAAACTTGGTAAGAAAATCTCTCTTATGCAACTGTCACGGAATCTTATTTACAATTGGCTGTTTTGAATTGGGCAGTTGGTCACTTCTATAAAGTACTCTGAATATGCGCCTTTACTTCTTTCAAAAGTGAGCTCTCATTAAGAGCAAGTGCTTCCTACAATGGAGGTCTCCAAAAGAGAAAATGATTTGACGGTAACAAGTGGAAAAGAATGCATTTTCCTATTTCCCTTTTTCCAAGTATTCAACATTTTGACATGTTATGTGATTGATAAACTGAGGGATTTAATTTCTTTCCTAAAAAAATGAGTATGTCAAATGCCTCTCCCTGCAGAAAGCAGGAATGCTGTTCATAGCATAGTTTTTAAAACTGGACCAGATTGGGAACTGATGTAGGCATGGGTTCATGGGTCGGACCGGTGGTTCAATGGGTCGAACCGCATATTTTATAAATAATATTAATGATGTAATATTACTAATAAACTTACATAATATCGTAACTTGAATATGAAATATAACAAAAATCATTAATATAACAATTCTATTAAACAAAAGTTTAACATAAAATATAAATATAAGTCTAGTAAAATAAAATAGGTACATTATAATAGGTTTTTGTATTTTTTTAAATTTTAAGTTGGCCGGTTTTCCCACTGGTTCAATTGGGTTCATCGGCTGGATTGGCAACAAGCCGGTTCAACTGGAGTTGACCTCATTGAAAGTGCAATTGGGTTTTTTATAGGAACTAGACTGGGTGAGTGGCTAGTTTCCGGTTGAACCAGCCAGCCCGGTCTGGTTTTTAAAACTATGGTTCATACTACCAGCATTCGAGTGTCTTGACTTGCACTATATTTTCTGTTCGTACAATAGGGGGAAGAGATTGAAAGGACCACCACTGCTTTCCCTGATTCGCAAAGCTTCCTTTTATTGGTTTTACTTAATTGACATTGGGAGTGTTTTGAGTTCCCAGACCACCTCAGTTGATGATTTTTCTCTCTTGGGGCAATTTTAAGGTTGTTGAGGACAAGCCATACAGCTCAGATGATTTGCATGATATTGAATTGCTTCTACCCTTCATGAAAGAAGCATGCACAGAAGGTCAGTTGGCTTTGGTTTTCTATTTTGTTGTCCGATTTGATTGTACTCTTTGATCTAACACTTTTGGATTGCTTTGACATTCTATGAAGCACGTATGCTAGAAAATATTGTTGGAGTTCTAAAGTTCTGTGGCTCCGTATCTTCATTTGCATTCCTGACTTCAAAAGAGCCAATATCTCAAGCAATTGCTGATATAAAGGTGCTGTTCAATATAATTTGTCTCTTCATTTTATTTCATATTGGATTGCTCTTGCTACTTAACATTAGGACTTTCAGGAGTTGTAACTTTTTTCTAATATCATCTGCATATTCGTCTATAACTATTGGGCACTAATCTCTAGGCAGCTATATTTGGTCTTTGGGAAAGTTGAATTGTAAAACATGGAATATTCTATTGATGGAAAACAACAAACAGACCATGTTATCTTCAGGAAAATATGTGATTACATGTAGTTGCTTTTGTCGAGCGCCATACAGTTTGTTTTGGTGATGGCATTTGTCATGATTTTTTTATCATGTTCCATCTTTAGGATGACATAATCATGAGCCTGAAAAGTAGATTGGATATTATCTGTGACGAAGCTGATGGAGACATGCATGAAAGTGAATCAAGCCATGATATATTGCCTGAGAAGCTTATTCCACAAGCAGACATACAGTTGTTAAGGTGTGTTGGCATTTATTTCCATGTTTTGCATAGTTCATTAACATGTTTTTTATTCGTGATTTCATTCTCTTTGCCCTTGTGTTGGTTTTCCATTCAAGATGTATTAATTACTCTGAGTTTGATGAATAGTGGATAAGGATCAATATCCTCGTTTTTCTTATTGCCAATGATCCCTTTTAAATCAATCTGGTGTTTCCTGATAAATTTTTTGGCCTTTTGGCTTTTCTATTCCCCAAAGCAGAGCTGTGAAAAGTGTTTTCTGCCCAGTGATTTTTCTGTCTGGTTCATTTGAAAAATCAGGTAATTTTTTTTAGTAATTCACTTCTCTTGGACTGGAGCTGCATTTTTTGCCCCTGGAAAATGGGAGCTGAAAACTTGAGTCCGCCTATAGAAGATTATAAATTTAAAATCCTTCCCTTGAAAAAATTGTTAGGTTGATTTCTTAATAGAAAGTTTCATGTTATCTAGTATTGACGACCTTTGTGTATTCCGTGCCCCTGTCTTCCATTGAGTTGTCCTAATTTAAAGTTATTATTTTTATTTTAGTCTGGAAAACAAAATATAAGAAAAGGAAGGCAGTCCATTTTGGCCAAGAAAAGGGCATATTCTCAATACTTGACAAGATTTCATTTCCTGTGTTTATATATTTAGGTTGGATTTTTTTTCCCATGCTTCTCATCTGAAGGTGGCAATTTGATCTATTTTTGTTATTAGCGAAGACTCGACACTCGAATTCTACACTTGTATGTTTGTTTACTAATATTCCCTTTCTGTAGCAGGGATCCAAGCAGTCTCTCGTTCCCCCGAAGAGTGTTTGCTCCTTGGTTAGCTGGAACATACATCTGTGACTACTTACAACCCTCTGAGACGCTGCAGGTTTTTCCATTTGTCTTAGCAAGCTAATCTAGATTTCACAATGTTTAAGTGGGTCTTAATTATACTATGCCTTGTCATCTTCGTTTTCTTGTCCAGGTGCTCAAGGATCATTGTGCCGAGTTATTATCCATGGAAGTCCAAGTGGATATGTCTGAGATTTTAGAACCAGAATCAGAAGTTTCTTTGGAGGTTGCTAAATCATTTTGGGAGGCTGTGGCTCCTTCACATCCACCTTCTAAATCTGCCTCAAGGGAGCTCGCAAGTAATTCAAAAAGGGAAGAAGAAAATCTAGGGAAACCGACTGGATCTTTAAATTTCAGCATCATAGCTGCTGCTATTGCTCTTCTTTTATCTATCCTAGTTGGTTACCTATTCCTTGTGAGAACATCGTAGGCCTTTTTCCGACTCTCGGCCTCTTTTTGGCTTAGGATTTTTGTGTTCATTGGGCAAGAACATGTGTACTAATTAGTAATGCTGCAGACCGACTTAAGGGAGAATCTATCATCACAAAAATAAATGAAGAATTTTATTTGAACCAAGGATGGCGCGTGGATGAATATGGAGATCCTCACAGCGTCTTGTTGTGCATGTAATGGCATTTCAATGGCTGCAGACAGGATATCGACCAGGTAACCTGAAAGGCAAAGTATCACCACCTCAGTGAGTGAGCACTTTGCCTTGTCAATGCCTCTTCTGATGCAAGCTAGTAATCGTGAGCTTGTTCTATCTATATCATGATTATTAATTATGCGGTCCATTTGCCGAAGAAAGAAAATGTAAATGTCGTCCATAGCAGACACCTAGTCTTTCTGCCAGGTAATACCTGAGTCTTGATTCCTCTTTCTTGGTGGTACAACGGGTGTCATCATGTCATAGACTGCTCGGCTCGCTCGGAGATCGGCCCTGTCCGTGTGGAAGTGTTTTGGATGAGTTCTCAACTCTCACGTAAAATCCATCCTGCTCAGCTTGAAAATTTGCTGGCCGGGTTCGTCATGGATGGGGCTGGGCTGTTAGTGGTTCACCGGAAAACCCATAAAGAAAATCTGGGTCTGAAGTTGGTCGCGATGCCTGAACTAATATTATCACTGTTTCAGTACGAGAATCAATACCGGCCACAAGATTATTCAGCACGTGCCTTCGTTTTTTGTTTTCGGTTTGTCTTTTTAACTTTTGAATAGGTAAAACAACAGATAAGATTATTCTAAATCTCACGCCCATCGTAATTTCAACCCTTAATTCTCTTTGCACACTTTTTTGTCCCCTACGACGACATTTGGAATTTTTAGGACAACAAAATCCGATCCTGCCAGTGGACCTTGTCACCGTGTTTGTATGTTTGCGTGTTTACTGTGTCAAACTTTGCGACGGTGGTCCCACTTGAGTTAGGCTCGAAACCCCTTGGAGTTAGATTCATTGCACCTCTAGGTGGCTCCTCGAATCACATCCTTTACCAGTTGTGGGTTCATTAGCAGCACCGTCGGCCTGAGATACGTTGGCTGCCTTGCCGGGGGTTATGGTCGTGGTATCCGGCACCGGGGTTGGATCCGATTCATGCTTATGTATACATACATTATAAATACAATTGAATTATCATAAACAAAAGATTAACTACGAAAGGAGAGAAGGAGAACACGGTTGAATTGTATTATCTCATGTTTTATACTCATGAGGTTTTTGGCATCGTTTCTAAAATTTGATCGGACCGAAAACCGATCAAGATATAAATTCATAGGTTTGTGGGTTTTTTTTTCTTTATATCAGTGGTCTCCGGCACGATAGCAACCATCTAATCCTCGGGCGGTGTATTCTACAATTTGGGGTCCATCAATTAAATTTCAGATACCGACTCTCGAGATATTCGAATTCTGAATTTGACACAATGTATATTATCAACTTACCGGGAGAAGGAATCGTGTTAGAAAGAGATGAAGCTTAGGGCTCCCTCCCTCCGGTGAGGTCGCCGGAGAATTCCCTTGCCTCCTATTCTCTCCAAGATGAATTTTTATTTTTTAAGAAAGGAAGATGACCGGCCGGAGACTGTCGCCGATTGCGGTGGCTCGCCGATAATGGGGAGCCTCACTTAATGTTTCCCCTCTTTATTTTATTTTATTTTATTTTTAGTGTGCCCCACCCCTGTGCCATGTACGCATGTCATTTAGTACACGACAGCAGCAAGGTCATTAAAAAATGCCACTTAGGCGAACTAAGTCATCAAAATTTATCAGAGTTTGTTAAAAAAAAATTGATAATTTATATTAAAATATACCACATTAAAAAAAAATTGTAATACAAAATTATTTTTAAAAAATTTTATGTGAAAGTATTACATTAACAAAATATTTGTGATTTTCTTAAAATGAAAAAGCAACTCCACACTCATCATCACTCCATGAGATTCAATTCATTCCCCAATTCTCGCTCGTGATTTCGTTCATGCCATTGTCGATTAACTAACGTCTGATTTCTCGCTAATCCACCCATTCTCCTCATCCCTGCTGTTCTATCTCGAATTTGTGACACCTTTTTAATCGAAAAAAAAAGATTTGAATGTGAGAAAAAGGTTTAAGCAATTTCCATCTTAATCCAAAAGAAGTGAGAAGTACAACATGCCGACATCTCGTTATTATTATTGTCAGCTGAAATATGATTTCTCTTCATCTTGTTTGGAAAAATGTCTCTAAAAATATTATAAAATAAGTAAATTTAATATATCTTTATCTTAAATAAGATTTTATATTTGGGACTTGGAAATTTAGATGACTTACGTTGGGAGGACTTTACCTCTCGGCGAACCAGCTCGGTTCGAATGTGAGTTGGTCAGGACTAATCATGGTTTATACTAAAGTAAACATAAGAAGCTAGCCAGATTAGAACCGCACAACAAATGAAGAATAATTACCAAACCGCGTCATATGTTTCAACCGATTGCAATGATATGAATAAGCCGACGCCTTAGTGAGGACTTGTTCGAAGTTGATCGACAAATATTACCTCTCTAACATATCTATATACACAATATTCAAATATTAAATCTTACTTATAATAGATAAGTATCGAATCATATCGAACAATCTATATTCAATAGTCCAAATTTATTTTTTTAATGTCTCTAAAACCCCATGATTAATTGCTAGACTTTGGGTCCCCAAGATGAAATAATTCTATATATATACATATATGTTACTTATAGCTTCCTTGCAATAATTAAATTGAATTGCACGTCATCGTTGATTGGCAGCACTGCAATGATATAATAATTGAAGGAATAAAATGTCAATTCAATCATGTGTTACACCATCCGGCCCATGCTAATCATTTGCGACGTGGACTACTTTTCACCCTGAACCCCCAGTTGGAACCGTGTGCACGTGATGATGATGATGATGATGATGAAAACTCGGAGATCGGCCGGAGTATCTCATCTCCGACCCCTTCTCGATCGTCCCCTCAGCTCATCCTCCCCCTTCTCTCCATTCCACCCCGTCAACCTCCAGCATCCCCTGCCGAGCTTATGTATCGGAGAATCGATCTGGTTCATGTGGGCTTCTAGAGGTGCACTGCACCCGCATCGGTTTATGCCACCAACCACCTCAGATAAACCCGAAGCGAGCTGGTTTTACCAGGAAGAAGAGCCGAAGGGTCGCTACACCAAAAGGCCCATAAAAAAATATATATTTTTTAATCTCTTGTGCTCATCGTCGAAATCTTAGGAGCTGTCAGTTCTCATGCTAGCCAGACATGAATGGACCGTCCTGCAGGTACACAGCTGATGATTCATCCTGGAAAGTGAGAACCTTACCAGATAAAAATTGATTGGATGGTTTCACTTTCTTTTTTTTTCTTATATAATATTTTAAATTTAAATTTTATTAATGGAAAAGAATTTAGTTATATGTATCTAGTTCAGAGTTAAATATGATTTAATGGGTGTTAAAATTAACAGCCTGGACACCATTTGCAGAGCACAACTCAAGCAGTGATACGGTAATTTAATGCTCGCTTTCATATAATTAGTTTTGTAAATTGATGTTTTAAGATTTGAATCTCGTCCTATATATCTACTTAAAAAATATTTACTAATTATGTAATCTTGAGAATGAGTCTTAGCTAATACCATTGTTCCTATGATATATTTACAATTAATCACAAAAATCTAAATATTATTTAAGGAGACAACAACCTTACCATTCTGTAAGGAAAAGATTGAGGCGCTACGTGAAGGAGTAGGGTAAAAAAAAAAAACCACGTGGCTAAAACTTTCCCTTCAAGTTCACATCATTAGTATTATCTGCTTATCATAGCCTAGCATGTGGCTCTAGATTCTTCACGTACGGGGCTAGATTCTGGCGAAATGGCTCAAACCATGCTTGTCGGTCCATCTGAGATCCTCATTCACCGTTGGGTGTGAACCACTGTAGCCCGGTCTGTTTCCGATTACACGGGATGCATGTTTAACGTTGAGGGGATGCTTTGGAGTCTTGTCCTCCTGTAACAATTATCTTGCCGGAAAATCTCCCGGCCTCTCTCTCTCTCTCTCTCTCTCTCGACTTTAACATTTTCCGGTTTCCGCAGGAGAGCATCCGTCCTGTCCTTTCCGGCACTGTTATCGGATCCTCGAACCCCGCCTCTTGTTTTGGCCGTGCTTAGTTTGGCTTTTGGCGACGGCCCTGAGGGAGAAGATAAACGATACCTTTCAGTCCCCCGTGAAACCCTAGTCTGCCTATATAAGAGATGAATGATTCCATCAATAGATATTAATAAATATTCTATCCATTATACTAATATCATATTTATACGAATTAGTTGAAATAATTTGATATCATTTTCTCCATTAAGAAAGGTCTCGTAACTAAATTTTGTTGATAACAATTCGTGTTAGAAGAAATTTATCAATATACAGATTGACACTTACAAATTAATTTGGACTAGGTAAGGTTGAATGGTCATTCATTTGTTGTACTAGACTTCAAGTGACTCCCGCGCTCGTCGCAGATTCGCAATTTAGGGTTTCTTTTGTCGTTTCGATCTTTCTTTCGGCTATGGTTGGACTTAGATTGGTTAAATTAGTGGATAATTAATTTGATAACGAGACTATTAGATGCCTTTAACAGCGTATGATTATTCCACTCTCAGGTGAGAACAACCAGATAATTCCATTCTAGTCTACCTGCTCTTCGTCCCTCATTGGCTGTAGGCCTCGATCGGTGTTAATTGTTGACTATCTAGACGGCGATTACAATGACCATGATATTATATATATATATATATATATATTTGAAATCGGGACGAGTGACGATTAAAAGTGAGAATTTTGCGCACGTAATATCATATGATCTTAGAAAGCAATACAATGTCCTAATTTCTAATTAATCAACGCAATTATGTACATGCGTACCACATCATATTAAGAAATCTAATATTTGCAACTTGGAGTAGTCCACACCTACAAACACGGCAACGCCCACAAGCAAAACTCTCACAATTATAGCCATCTTCCATTTTAAATATGTGCAATTTCAATGTCAAGTAAGAGACTTACGATTGAGAATGAGGGTTTAGTGTAATGACATCACTCTCGGCCTAATAATTAAAATGTTATAGATTAATTTTTATCGTGGGATTCTCCGTACCCCTTTATTTCCTCCCATTTTACTATCTTATTTTAAATTCATAAATTTCTTATATAATAAAAAAATGGATGATCAATTTAACTAACTAATTTTGTTATGGTAGGAGTTTTTTTTAAAAAAAGATTGACTTGTGCTCGTACATAATTTTACTACAAATAAATGATTCGCGAAAATTACGACTCCCAAGATGCAAAAATCACATGTGGTTTGCGAGAACGCATTTTATGCAATTATGGAATTGTCTAGTAGAAAATTGATAAATATATTAATTTTAAAAAATAGTAAAATAAAACTAAATAAAACCTTAGGAAGGATTAATGAATTCTAAAAAATAACTATTAAATATAAAAATCCTCGAAAATTACGACTCCCAAGATGCAAAAATCACATGTGGTTTGCGAGGATGCATTTTATGCAATTATGGAATTGTCTAATAAGAAATTTATAAATTTTTAATTTTTAAAATTATTTAAAAAAACAAAAATATTAAATAAAACCTTAAAAAGGATTAATGAATTCTAAAAAAAATAACTATTAAATATAAAAATCCGCAAATTTTACGACTAAGATGCAAAAATCACATGTGGCTTGTGAGAACGCATTTTATGCAATTATGGAATCGTCTAGTGAAAAATGGATACGTATATTAATTTTTTAAATTATTTTTTAAAAAAGTAAAAAAACTAAATAAAACCCGAAAAAGGATTAATAAATTCTAAAAAAATAACTATTAAATGTAAAAAAAGATATAATATACCTGTTATATAAAATATATTATCGTAATATGATGCAGAGTACACATAAAACCAAAATTGACCGACCGCACCGGCCAAAAAGCAAACGGTTTTTTTTTTTGGGTAAATTTTGTATTCGAATACTTGGGCTAAGGCTAATTGCAAAGGGCCAAGAGGGCTTATTAATAAGATACAGCACACAACAGCTCCGTCCGTGGTCGATTTTATCCAGGTACCTATTCACCCAATACATATATGAATACGTGTGTGTATATAATAGTAGCCATAAATATATACATATACATATACATATACATATATATATGCATTCAAAATCATTTGCAAGGAGATGAAAGATCCACACCTTCTGAGGATAGTATCCATAAATTACCCACAATTTCTCATGATGATCGTGAATGAGGTTCGATTCTAATATCATGTCATATGTAATATTATGGTCCCATCATCCGAAAATAATAGTTAAAGTGCTCTTGAGATTATTGCACTGATCTGCCATTGAGTCAAGGAGCATCATACTTAGACAATCGATATGGAATTCAGGATGTGACAACTGTCGTGTAAAATTGAGAAATATTACAAATTAAATATCTACTATATCCATGTATATATGAAAAAAATGTGGTCCTCGAGAGGAATTATTGCCTGTTTTTACGTTGAGCTCCGGTTTGTAAGCTCCCTTTATTTTTTCGTATAAATTAATCGGCATTCAGAAATCATTGGATTCTGATTAATTTCATTTGAGTCAGGTGGTCTGTGTGATTATAGAACTTTGCAACCGATTTACATTTTTCCAAATAACTCAATTTCACGTTTCAGTGTATAATCGCAAAATAATAATCATCATCATCATCATGAGAACCAAAATGTACCGTCTGTATATACTTCAACTTAGGTGTAAAGTTCTTGATGGCAAGGCCTTTCCCTCTGTGTACTGTTCCCCTCCATTCCCCAGCAGGCCAAACATAAAAAGAACACAGAAGGGAAACACAGGGCGACGGCGAATGGAGCTCTTCGAGCAATATGCTTCATTTCCCGTTGAAGAGTGGCTCTTTCATAGAAGAAGCCGACCTGGCTGGGAAGCCCTTCTCCCAACAGATCAAATGATGATGAGCTACGAGCTCCTCTGTGCCAGCACCGGCTCCCTGAACTCCGACAAGTTTCTCCAGGAAAACCCGGTTGCCGGCGGTTCTTTCCCCGGCTCCTGCTGCGAGGGGTTCTGCCCTGCATTGCTGGGTCAAGAAGTCGGCCTGACTGGTTGCTACTGTCACGTAAGGGATCAGCTTCAGGCGCAGGCCGTCATGGATAATTCATACGGCAGACCGAGCTGTAACTTCCCAGCTCAGGAAGACAGTTACATCATTTTGCCGCCGATGGAGGATGTATTTGATGACGCTTTCGAGGCTTCCATGGAGATTCTAGGGGCTTGTAGCAAGGTGGAGCAAGTCCGGTCCTCTGAGCCGATTCGGGTTCTCAGTGGGTCAAGGAGCAGGACGAAGAGGCTGAAGGGGCAGCCATCGAAGAACCTGATGGCTGAGCGGAGGAGGAGGAAGCGGTTGAACGATCGGCTCTCCATGCTCAGGTCGATCATCCCCAGGATCAGCAAGGTAAGCCTGAGCCCACTAACATCGATTTGTTTCTTTCTTGGTTTTCCGATTCACTAATAAATACAACATTCTTCCCTGCCTGCGATAGCAATTGCTGAATGTCACTAGGCAGAGCCAATCATCGGCCGATATGGCACGACTCTCGTTCCTTGATCGGTCAATTGTGTATGGTAACATTTCTTTCTTGTACATTTTTTCTTGCTGGGGGTAGATGGACAGGACATCTATACTAGGAGACGCCATTGACTACATGAAAGAGCTGCTGGAGAAGATCCGCAGGTTACAGGATGAGATCAAAGAGAGACCAGACCAAGTCAACATGGTGCAGCTCCTTGAGGACACGAAACCAAATGCAATGCTCGCCAGGAACTCCCCAAAAGTACATAATTTACTCCTTGAATTCTTATCGTAGTTTAACCGCTTTTCTGGCAAAAATGTCATACTATAGTGAATAGGTTCTTGAGTGAACCCAGGCTGCCCCATCCTTAATGGACTCATAAAATACTCACGGTACATTCTATATTTATATGATTAGTACTAACACGATAAAATCGCCTCTGTACTGGGCATCTTGATATGGTGGACAACACCGGTTCTCAAAATTTTCACATGTTGCCGTCATAAAGTTCATTATAATTTTTACAACAAAATAAGGAGGAAGAGAATCAGTGAACTATGCAAAAGTTGTTGAGAAATGAGATGCCTGATTCGTCTAATATTTCTTTCTCATTTTCACTGGTTGAAAATTTCAGTTCAATGTGGAGAGGAAGAACGAGGAGACAAGGGTGGAGATCTGCTGCTCAGGGAAGCCAGAGCTGTTGCTGTCAACGATGAGCACACTGGAAGCTCTGGGACTTGAGATTCGACACTGCGTTATCAGCTGCTTCAGTGACTTTGCCCTCCAAGCTTCTTGCTCCCAGGTCACACATCACGTATACTTTCCATCCTCAAATCTTCACCATCTAGGAAAATAAGTCATAGTAATCATGCACTAATTACTAGATGCAAGGGGAGTGCAGATTTAGATATCGAATCATGGACTTTCACGTAACTAACAGATACCATAAAAGATCAACCGATAATTTGCGTATTCGTTTGGTTTATATATTCATTGATTTGATAGAGCAATAATGGATGACGGGTTATATTCAAATATCTGTGGTGGCAACAGGAGTTGGGGCGGACAACAATGACGAGCCCAGAAGACATAAAGCAAGCACTGTTCAGGAATGCTGGATATGGAGGAAGTTGTCTCTGAATTTTCTGTGTTTTTTTCCCCTTTAAATAAGAAAATCCATTTTAAGCAGAGCAAAGATGAAACTCTTTCGTCAGTGAGGATGGGTTTGTTTTTCGGTTGAGAGGCCAGTAGACGTAGAAGATGCTAAAGGACAGGACAGGAGTAAAATGGACAAAGAGCGTCACACGTTGCCTTGTTTATCTATGCTTATTAAAGTCGAGAATCGATAATTAGTACCCGTAAAGCCTTGTATTCAACCCTCTTAATCTCTTTGGAGCGTCATTCGCTTATGTATTACCGTGCCGATGATCCTGAGCTTGAATCCTTGATTTTGTCAATTAATATCTCATATAGTTGATTGATGAAGAAGCCTAATGATGATGATCAGCCAATTAAGATATCGTGGATTGGTCTTTCTCACTTTCCGTGAAAAACCCGATTATTGATGAGGCGTGGTTGTCTTTGTAAAGCACCGGCCCAACTCGAACCTCTGACCAAAACTAGAGAAGAATCCGCGTTTGGAGTTGATCTGTAATAGACTATTGGGTTTACAGATACAGGTTCATGCGACCCAACGGGCGACAGTTGAAGTGGGGGGATAAAAGAAGGCATCCATGAGCTTGGGCTGGCGACAGATGAGATTCCAAGGAGCCCTTTTGTCAATTTCTTGGGCTTGCCTTTCTTCTCCACTGGTACACCGGATGCTGTCTCTTCACAGCACCCCCGAGTCCAGTCTGTTCGCATCCATTATCGGGTTCGTGAATAGGAGGGGGGCACAAATGGGAGTTCGTAATGCATCTTGATCCGCCGATTGGCTTGATACGGATCCATGAATGTGTGGTCAAATTTTGCTTCTTTACCGATGAAAGCACCGAGTTATGGTGGCGCAGCCCCTGCACTGCATGTTTTTACTTCCTGAGATAAAGGGAAAACCGGCCATCCTCTCTCGCGACCATCAGTCCCAGCACATTAATTCCTACGTGCACGACAATATAAGCGATGCTGTACGTACACGAGGCTAATAAAGGCTGACATATCTTCCAAAAAAACACTGTTCGATGCTGTCTCTTGGGTTATCAACGTCGGCAGGCAGACGCAGTTTTCGTAGCATGGTTCCAAGTCTGAGTGACACATGGGGCCAAAAGTTACGTGTTCTTTGGTCGCGAAGAGTGAGCACAAAATCAGCCACCCACCCATCCATCCATCCATCCATCATCCATTGATTCATTCATCGAGCAAAGATATCACCTTCGTGTCATGTCGCGGTCAATGGGTCATTTGATAGTCAACCCTCTTGAAGAAGCGGATGGATGTGTCGGTCTTTCTTCCTCCCGAGCCATATGCCCCAAAGGCCGTCTCTTATCCCTAGTCGACTGACAAAATAAACTTCGCATGCACTTCCCCTGTATTGGTTTCTGTGCCTCATAGGCGTTTGGGTTGTTGGATTCGTGCCGGAAGAAGAGTCGCACACTTGCCAAATCGGGTCAAAAGCCCATTGAATAGGCGTACGGATCATAACAATTTATGATATAGCATATATTTATATATATATATATATGTATGTATGGAAGTTGTCGACCAATATGTGGGCGCGTGAGCCATGGACGCTTGCCCTCATCAATTGCCGCCACGCATGGCATCTCCAAAGAGTATTTTGCCGGAGTTGAAGACTGGTCTAACCTCAGCGTTGGACATCCACCGTCAACAAAATATGGACTGACACCTCTCAAATCTGGACCATTGAATCCATTATATTTTTTGAACTATGGATGGTGTACATATGTATGTATGTATGTATATATAAGATAAGGAGAAGAATTCAATGAATTGGGAATTCTCCAGGGTGGGGTCCATCGTCTAGGCCCTAATAATGGAGGAAGCCCTTAGTTGTGGGCCATAGCCCAACAGCAACATTTCATCGTTTAGGAGAGAATCTCAAATTCCCATTAACTGCGACTTCCTAACCTCTGAAACTGCCGGACAGTCCTAACGAATGAGGAAAATCGATCCAGCGGGCCCCACACGACCAGCAGTGGTCGGTTCATTTCATTGGCCCTACACCATGCATCCATTCCATTCATAGAGCGTAGCCTACTCCACCCACTTGCAATAATTAAATTCACAACCTCTACGTTATACATTGATGATGAAAATTGCAGTTTCTTGATCTCATTCCCCGGATCAATAGGGCCATCGTGGCAATGCTATTATTTGAAAAAAAAATTCCGCGTAATATATAAATAGGAAAATGGAATACGGCCGTTAGGGTGATTCCCCAAGTAGTTGAAATGGAGAATGCATAGACATGTGCGCCAAATAATGGCGCAGCATCACACCAACCAAAGCCCTCATTTAATTTTTTCCCCCCCCCCGAAATCACCCGTCAAAAAAAACTCCTATTTCATTTATTTGTTTATTTATTCATTTATGTACGGTACAAATTCATAAATGTACAATAACATGTATAGTTAATTTTATTAATAGTTATATATTTAGAATAAGAATTGAAAATTTGAACATATAATTTTATCGATTATTTATAAGTTATGTGTATATTCTATTTATTTGAGATAGTAATGGGTTTTTTTGCAACGTTATATCTTTCATTGCTGTTGGAAAAGGAATATATGTTCATCTTCTCTCCTAACATGGAAGGCTAGAAGATACTTAGTGAGTGTGTGTGTGATATCGGATGCTCTAATGGGCAATGAAATTGCTATACACTGAGAATCGGATCGAGACCTGAAATTGCAATTAAATGGCCAACCCTGTTGGAGTAATGACACTGGAGATCTCATATAATCTCCCATGTGGGATTGTCCAATTACGTCACGTGCAATGCGGGCAAGTCCCTATATGCTGAACGTCAAATCAATTCCCATCGGGCACATAATTAAATTAATTAACAATAAATTATCCCCCATTAACTAGTTAATTATAAAATAGTGTTTAAAAAAAAAGTGGGTAAACCCTAGTTTGAAAATTGATCTTCTCATTGCCCTAGGCAGAGAGCATAATACATGTGCCAGTGACTGGACTACTGATGCAAGACATATCTCCCTGTTTGAATCCTCGACAGTTTTAGTACAACACGAGATCAACTTAGGATCCTAATTTGACCCCAAACCATCCTATATATCCTCCTACTGATTTGAACGCCCCGAAATCCAGCAATTAGCATTTACATTCTGTAAATGTCACCATTATTTATGTAATTCATGTGTATGCATCGCCAACTTTGTCGATAAATTTAAGTATTTTTCTAAAATAATTGTAAACAAAAATAGATTTATTTAATTATTTAATGGAGAGCAGCAACTTGGTCTAAGTGCCATTTTTTTATTATGTTGGTCAAAGTGGTTTTGGGATTAGTCATGCATGGTTCCTATTATTGAACTGAGCCCATTAATTTTTTTTGGTGCAATTATTAATATTGCATTCGAATTATTATATGGCTTGGATGCAACACAATAATAATTAAATACTTGGATAGGATTTTTTTTTATTATTCAGAAACAGCCCCTTTGAACCATATCAGTCCAACTGATGGTTCCACATGCATATGCATTTGTTCTTTCTCAAATTGAAAAAAAAAACAAATATTTTTGGTCCTTTAATTGTACATATTTTTTTTTGTTGGAATTAGCATCAAGATTGATGTGTCCACGGGATGGATCGGGCTGTGGCGAGTTTGGTCCAAGTTCGGGTGCGATCCAAGGTCCTTTGGCGAGTCATGATGCACCTTGTGTGCCTGCAAGAAAGCCGAGCCAAGCCAGATTACTCGAAAAGGCTCTGTGATAATTTAAGTCGATGAAAGTAGGAAGAAGAAGGGCATTGAACATTTGAGATAATGGAGAAGTGAAAACGAGAGAAATGACCTTATCTCCATGGCGTGCACCAGTATTTATTAAAAGCGGTGTGGGTGTGACAGGCCGACTTGGGGATAAGGAAGCCGACTACATGGTCACGAATATGCTTCATTTCTTCTTCTTCTTCTTCTTTTCAATTTTATTTTTGAAAAGAGTGATGAATTTAATGATCTTGATTTTTTTTTTGGCTAAATTAATAATCCTGAGATGAATTAAAAACTTATGAAGAAGAAGCGGAAGAAGAGAGTCAGTGACGTGAGAAGAAGTTCTATGGGTTCGACTTAATCGACTGCCAATCTTGTGGTACTCAATCCTCATCTATTTGCTTAAAATAAAAAGTTTTAGAGGAGACGGGAATCATGAACGGATCCAATTAGATCCGAATTCAAAATCTTAATGCATACTAATCATTGCCTAAGGAAGTTTGAACAAACGCATAAATCTTGGGATAATAAGTGTACTGAGATTAAGGGAAGGAGCCCAACGGCCTCGGTACTGCCAAGTCACATCAGTGTGCTGCTACTGACGACTAACGTAATTTAACATCATCTCATCTCCCCAGTCCAAATTCCTCTCAGCCAGCCTCAACCCTAAAAGGGGACCCACTCGGAGACCGAAGCCATTCTGTCATATTTATCTATTCTCTCTAAGTCTATTTCGGTTTCTGCAAACGCAATTGGATAGTCCGAGAGGATAACTCAATCTTCGCACAGGTCGGGAGGGGACAACTAATTAGACGGAGTCGCCTTTCCCTGTCTCTCTCTCTCTCTCTCATCTCACGAAGAGAACAAATCGACCCTCGTCGTCCTGCCGATGGGAAGGTATCATGAACCATCCGTTCAACGAACAACAGTTATCCTTGATTCTGTTCAGCATTTGTCGAGCGCTGTTAGATTCCCAAAAGGATAGAGGGAAAAAAAAAAAACAAAGAAAAGAAGCCAGTCGTGGCTCCAGGAGTTTGCGCACGAGAAGAAGGCATCGTCACCTCCTCCCCCCC
>CXYZ01013015.1:81428-133725 GCA_900006705.1 Sonneratia caseolaris | reverse complement strand
CCCTTAAAATGTAAGGTAAATATATGGTTAAGGATAGATTCAAGGGAGAGGGCACGTGAGAGCCATTGCCACGTGTGAGATTTTTGTTTTTTTTATTAATATTTATATTAAATTGTGAGATTTTACATTTTTTAATTAATTTACTCATTTAGAATTGAGTCTTTTATTTCTTCTATTTTAACTTTGTACGGTTTCACCATAGTTTTTAAAATTGAATTGGATCAAGAATCAGTTAATGTATAAGTTTATGAATCATACTGAGAGTTTAATAAGTTGAACCGTATATTTAATAAATGATATTAATAATAAGATTAATATAATATTATAATTTACAACAAAAATATTAATATAATCATTATATTAGTCACGAATTTAATATAAAATATAAATATAAATTTAGTAAAATAAAATAAGTACATTATAATATTTTTATTTTTAATTTTAAATTGATCGATTTTTTCACCGGTTCAATTAGATTTACCAGTTCGAATGGAAACCGGCCGGTTCAATCAGATTTGACATAATTTAAAGTATAATCGAATTATTTATGAGAACCAGACCGGATGAATGACCGGTTCATAGTCGAACTTACCGTCCCGATCCAGTTCTTAAAACTATGATTTCACCTCATCGGTTCGATTTCCTAGATCCGTCCCTAACTACTTGCAACTCGAGATCATGAGAGTTTTTTTCTCCCCTCAAACGGGAAACCCTTCAGCTCGAAACAATCCTTCGTTCATGGACGGGCTGCGCGTCAAGGCAAATCGCACGACTTGCAACAGGCAGTCTTCGATTTGCACGCCTGTCACTGTAGCATACATCGTACTCGGTGGTCAGTCCCACGCCATACACCAAATCCCTATTTTTCATCTGTGCCTTTGCGTGGCACCACAAAACTGTCTGAGGTCTCAGTAGCATACCGTCCGGCATTTGCTGTGATCGAGATGTGCTCGCTTGTCGTGTATCCGAGAGAAAGTGATCCTATTGAATTCATTGTAATCTTATAAGTGTTCGATACAGTTTTTATTTAAAAATTTAAATTAATAGATAATGCTATTTAATTTTTTTTATAAATTTATAATATTTTCTTTATTTAATATATGTAAGATTGTATATCGAACACTCACTCCCACGTAATAACGTAGTCAACTTTTACAAGACGGGTATTTTTCTTCCGGTCTCCGGTCTCGAACAAGGGGGACAACTAGGCTCGAGTCCGGTAATTTTCTTTCGGACTCGGGTCAAATGAGGTGTGAACCCATCATCTCTGATCTTATTGAATTTGTTGTGAACTTACGAGAAATCGAATCCATATTCACTTAAAAGTTTAAATTAATAAGTAATAGTATCTAGTTTTCTTAGAAATTTAGAATATTTTCTTTATTGAATTAGTGCGAAATTATATATTTTTAACAGTTATGACCCAATAACCGACTTACTCACAAGGGTTATAAATAGTGTTACAACTGATGGTACAGTCGACTGCCGTATTAATAAAAATTCTCCACATAATGATTCTGGTGCCGAACTATATCATAAGAATAGGATTAAGTCAAATATCGTTATATTACATGAAAAGCTTATTAATTAGCGCTTCTTGATTTTAGAATTCTTTGTGGTAGTGTCAAGGCCACGTGTGGTGTGATTTTATCAACGTGTAACTCTCCTTTTTGACAATATCATTTAAATTTAAGTTATGAAAAAGATCGTGAAATACACATTCCTAAAATAATAATTATCACTTAAAATTTATAATTAATATATATTGTTTAATTTTTTTTTATTTTATAACATAAATTGTGTCTTCTAAATTGTGAAATCAATCAATGTATATATATAAAGTTGATATTTCAATTGAATCCAAACTATTAAAAATTTATATTTAATTACTTTAAATACATTAAAATAAATATCTTTATTAATCACATCAAAAAGATGGTGTGTATCCTGCCACATGTAAGTTTGTATCTGATAAAATATTATGTGATATGTTGTTATATTATAATTGTTTAATGAAAAAAATTATAGATATTAACTTTTTAATTATTAAAAAGTGAAAATACATTGGATAAAAAAAGAAAATAAAAAATTTTAATGTGATATTACTGTTCTGTAAGTGTGATTACCCCCTAGGCACGCTCTCTCCAATCCTAAACGGAAAATTTTAAAAAAAGTTTTGAAGTTATTTACAATTGGCTCCCAACCTCTTGAATGTTTAAATTTAGGCCCTCAAAGAATTAGACGTGCCCTGTTCCTCCGAGAAATACCGAACAACCTCCGAAAATCAAAATTACCTACGAGGTCTCGCAAAATCCCGCGGGCTGTCTTCTCTCTCTCGTCTCTCTCTCCACGGTCTGCTCTGATGCTCTCCCCCTCCACAGACCACCGCAAAACCCTCTTCCCTCCTATTCTCCCATCCTCCTCCACCACATCCTAGTCCCCAATTCCCCTACCGCCGCCTCGTCCTCACCCTCTACGGCCGGTTGATTCGCTGCAAATGGCCTCCAGGGACCAAGCTCTCTCACTCCTCGCCGCCGCAAACAACCACGGGGATTTGGCAGTGAAGCTGTCGTCTCTTAAGCAGGTCAAGGACATCCTTCTCACCGTGGACAGTCCCCTCGCCTCCGAGCTCTTACCTTACCTAGCCGGGCTCCAGTCCTCGCCCCAGAGCCTCGTCAGGAAGTCTCTTGTCGAGTCAGTGCCCCTAACCCTAAAACTTCTTCTTAGTCCTGGGTAACCGTAAATTTTTTACCTTTTTGGGGGATTTTTGTCGGAATCGTGTGTCCTGGCGGTTAATTATGAAACTTCTGCATTATTTACCGGCTTGGGCTTTGAGCGAGCTTAGGTTGTTTTCTTTTCGTCTTCGGGTCATCCTTTTCCCTTTTGGTTCATCAATTTGATAATTTTGAAAGGTATATCTAGAATTTTTGTGATGAACTACTCTATCTCATCAGAAGTACTCTGTGATTATTCACTTATAAGACAGAAGTAGGCTCATTAATCTGAGGTTTAAGCCTAAATGGTGATGATGTTCGAGAAGTTTATTACAAGGAGTAGAAGCTGCTTGATTTCACTTCACATGTCTGAGCCTTGTAGCCCATCTGCCACTTGAAAAATGTGATGCACTCGCATCCGTATTCCTTTAGTTTCTGAGGCCTTTGTGCTTTTGTCTAATGTACTATCAAGTCAAGTTGGTTGGATACAGTCTTATGTTGTATATTGTTGTTATTAGGATAGTGGAAGAGATTGGGTTAAAAGCAATGGAGCGCTCGGCAGTATTGATGCCTGTCTTGCTGGCATTAGTAAGAGATGCTGATCCGGTTGTTGCAACACAATCCATTATCAGTAGCACAAAGCTTGTTAGCAGTGTGCTTGGGGAGATGGCAATGCAGGTCTATCTCTCCTTCCTTGCTTGACTTGGTATCCCATTCTAGGATTTCATCTTCAGGTCACTGTTCTATCTCGTAGGATTATTACAGTTACTCCATTGAATAGCGGTGTATGATCAGTCCATGCTACTAGTAGATTTTTAGAGATGGTTATTAATAATTATCTATGTCTCATTTTTTAATACATTACTCTATATTTATAGATATATGGTAATATTTGTGTCCAAATATGGTATCTTTTTGTAAAGAAGTTTGTTATTATAATGTCTTTTATAATATCTGTTTGTTGAGATTAGCCTATTAGACATTCTGTTATTGAATTGATCATTTTTAATGGCTTCATGCTATTTAATTTAATATTTTGCAAGTTCTAGTTAGTGCTTCTTCCGTATGCTAGTATGATGATATGTACTGACAATTAAATTCTGATGTGTACCTCTGTTCCTCTTATTTCAAATTCGCATGGGCATTATGTTTTATAATCAGATGCATCACCATGGAAAAATCGAAAGGTGGCTTGAAGATCTTTGGACGTGGACTGTTAAGTTCAAAGATATCGTTTTCACCATCACAGTTGAGGTACTCAGGAATTGTACATGTGGATTTTATCAGCTGGTCATGACACCTAGTTCTATTGACCCTGCTTGATTAATTTTGGTCACGGGTAGTTTTCTTATGTTTCTCCTTTGCAACCAGCAGCAAGATTATGTTTCTTGGTGTTTAATTGATATAGGTTCAAATGTTATACCCTGTTTTTCTCTGACACCCTAAATCCTAAATTGGATGATATTTGAAAGTGGATTTACATGGGTGCCGAGAATTCAAATGTCTCAGGATTTAAGGTTGTTGTTCAATGCTCAAGAGTTGGTTTTGGAAAAAGGGGACATCTTTGTGTCTCCCCAGGCCTTGTTCAAGTGGTTGTTGCTCACTGAAAGAAGCCATGTGGGGCATTCTTGCACTTTTTGTGCGATTGCAATGTACGTGCTAATGGTGAAGGGCTTCTCCATGGAGGCTTCTCTCCTGGTTTTTCATTCAAGTACCGAAGTAGATATACTTACCAGAATAACAACAAATTAAGAATAATCAATAGAGATCCATCACTATGAACTCAAAATCGATGGACACCAAAAAAGGAATGTCAATGGTACTGTTTGTGAAAGGCCTACAATAAAACTTGAATTGGTACCTAATGACACCAAAAATGATGTTTCACTCATAAATATATACATACATTTATACATAAATATTCAGAAGTGTCGATGAGGATAGTTAATTCTTGAGAGCCTTTAGCTTCTGATTAGGAGTTTTGTGAATATCATGTCTAATTGCAATGTTGTGGTTGGTTTCTGTGGTTATTTGAAGAAAATGTTTGACCCCTTGTAGAGGTTTCTTTCATTCTCTGCTGAAATTTTGATAGGACTCTTCATTATAACTCTGATTTTAGTCCAATAAATTATTTTTAGAGAGATGCAGTTATTCTTTCTTTAGATAATACATAATTGGATAATATGTGCAAGCAGAGTAGATTAGATGGCTTCCAAAATTATGTTTCACATCTTCTGTGCAATTACTGTTATTCCCTGCCTTTTGAAACCTCAAATTGCTCCATCTTCTTGCACTGGTGCATCAAGAGCTAATTTAATTCTTGGCTGGAGTTGCGTGAAAAGCTCAATTTCATACCTAATATTGTCTTCCTCTTTCTAGTGCTAAATTAAGAAATTCATGATGTGCAGGTAGGTCCAGTTAGAACGAGATTGTTGGCATTAAAATTCTTGGAAACTTATGTCTTACTTTTCTTACCTGACAACAATGATTATGGAAAACCTGTGACTGAAGGTATTGTTGTCCCCTTTTCCCAAGGGTCCTAATGTACTTCTAAGAATCTAAACTTGTGTTTGATCAAGATTCACTGAGTTCTATAGCATGTTTCTTTCTTATCATGGCAATAATGAGCTGATTCGATGTGCATGTTTATCTTTGTTAGGAAGCAGACACATATTCAATGTTTCATGGCCAGTCGGAGGCCACCCTGTTCTTGATCCAGCTGTATATACAGCAGAAGCAAAGAGGATTGTTGGATCTTTATTTGATCTACTTCAGTCAGCTCCTAGTCTTCCAGGATGTCTAACAATTACTGTTGTCAATTGGTGAGTTCTTGTACTATGGATTCTCATGCACCACAAATTAGTATGCTTTGATGATCATCACTTTGATCTGAAAATTTATGATCATTGCACCATGTCATGTATGCTTTTGTTCCTTTATGACTTCATGAGAGGCTCATCAAGCAAGTCAATTACTATTTGATTAAATACACAGTATGTAAAGAATGAGTTCATGAGCATGAGAGATGTTATGTCATGTTCATGATCTTTTGTACAGTCCCATACCCTTTTTATACATGATTACAAACACCTTGATTCAATTCATAAAATTCTTTATTTATCATTTGAAAAGGAAGGTGAAGGATCAAGGCCCCTTTAATATATTTGAAATTTGTTCTTCTTTGTTGTTGGTGAATCATGGTGTCACACCATTCCCTTGTATGATCTTTGATGTTGAAAATTAAGCTGAACTAGCATCTCCTAAGTGTGGGGCGTGGGGCTTCTGAAACAATCCCTTAGAGGATTCTTCTTGGTTCCCTCTGCAGTTCACATTTTTTCTCCGAGTTTGAATTTATTGTAATGGTTTCTGTGCACTTTAACCTGATATATGCTCAACTATTTCAAATTTGGCTACATTAGTAGATAACTGCTTTTAACAACAGATGGAGTCAATTATCCAGAAAGGCTTAATAAGTTTTCTTGTAGACAGAGACCTTGCTAGGCTTTAGCCATATTGTTGGATTGATTGCTTCACAGAGGCTTGATTGGAAAGTATTCAGGGAGTTTGATGTAGAAAGTAACAGCAAACAGATCCTTGGGCTTATTTCTAGAACACATCCCTCTTCATTATGAATCACTTTTTCAGCTACTGTCCAACCCTTTTCAAGTTATTAATTGTACAAGCAGTCGTCTCTTTGCTTCCTTGACTAATAATTTGGTGCTGCTTCTTGGATGGCTAATTTTCCTTTTGTAAAGCCAGCATTCATCTTATTCCAAATAGACATCTCCATATGTGCTGACTATTAGTGGCTTGCTGACAAAATCATCAGAACTGTTGTTTTGACTCTACCAGTTGGCATGATAGTCTTAATTTCCTTCACAAGCCACATTTGTTCTCTGCTATTGTAAGAGCTCAAATGCCTTAAAATGTGTAAATCTAGAGGTCAGATGAAGTTTTGTCTGCTATTTTGCACACTTAACTGTGGAGGGTAATTGAAGATTGGAACAGGTAGTACCACACCTTCTGCATTTGCCTGGTATTATGCAGCATGCTGTCAAGCCATTCTTTTAAGGAATTGATGACTTCAAGTGCTGCTATCTTCGCTGGTTCTGAAACTTGGAGTTCCTGAGCTAGAAATGTAGTGCTGAACGTATTTAGCTGAAAGAAAACTTGCTGTGGGTGGGAGGAAGCAGTTATGGCCTGTAACTTTCAGTGAGGCCATAAAGGATAACATTCTTTGGTTTATCTCCTGTATTTGCATACAGCTCATTAAGTGTATTAAATCCTTGATTACGGATGATACACTTTGAATACCATAATGATTTAGAGTACTTATACTGGAGATTTCATATCTTACACATGTTTTGCCTTCATTTTTCCTCTTAAAGTTACCATTAAATTTACAAATTTTCTTCATATTTATGGCTAATATTTGCTCACTTGTTTGTCTCTCAAAGCCAAGAGGAACACGAAATGGTCAGTTTACATGAGTCAATTTCCACAGAAATGTCCAAATTGCCGCCTGTCTCTTCATTCCTATCAAAGTCTGCTTCGGAAGATAGTGGTTCAATCTGTGATCTGGAACAGCACTTTCCATGTTTAACCTCAGTTACATTGATATAGTACATATAGAAGAACTTATGGATGCGTTATCTTTCATTGAAAAATATAAGAGATTTCATTCGGTTGACTTTTTCATCCGATAAAAAGCTGAGGGCAAAGCTGAGACTGACTGTCTACTGTTGTTTTGGCCTCTGGTTTTATCGAAGTATTGAAAGTTCACTTTGAAATAATCAAGTACCAAAACCATAGACCTTATAAAATCTAAACAGTGAATACGATATGAAACGTAAGTGCTAAAACCATGTAGCTTTCTCTTCTCTTCAGTTTGTTGAAATAAATCCTACATAGGAATACGTTACGAAAGCACTTATTACATTGTCTAAACCTGTTGCATTTGCAGTTTGCTATAGCAAAATATGATCCAGAGCTCGTGTAAAACACATCTGTTCTTTAAAAATTTGCCAGACAGATAAATGGACAGTGCCTCTATTCATCCTTTATTCGCAATAGCTCCAGTGAAATTGCGGGTCTCTGAAAAATGCAATTTTTCCACTTGTTTATCATCAGTAGGAGTGATAATATTACTGGCGCAAATTGCTTGAGGAAGGTCATAATTTCCCAGTTGAGTGTTCAAATGCATATTTCTTTTAAAGAGGAGCAGTGATTAGGATAGAGCAATAGAATTCTGTTGATACCATGATTGATCATAAATGTTTTAAAAGCAGATAATGTCTTCTTTTGTTTAACATCCTTGATTCTTCAAGGAATATATATGAAATCATATTTGATATGCATTTGAATATATGATCTGGTAGCAGTTGCTGAAAGTTATGGTGGCTCATGTTACTGTTGCTTGAATCATAAAATATGGTGTGTGTTGTTTATGAAAGCTTTGGAATAAATTTGCATCTTACTACAATTTCAGCATGCATCAATGTTATATTATTGTACTTGGGCTTCTTTTGTATGTCTTGCACTACATGCAGGGCTACTTTAATCCATTATGGAGCATGTATTGGATCTTTGTTTTTTTCATTCCTTGACGTATAGTTCAGAATTTGTCATTCAATGCTATTGGTGCAATGTCAAAGGTGCTAAGCTTTGTAGATGCATCTCCTTGAGTCCTATTGAATTAGTATGAAAATAAAGTCAGAATATAATTGTTTCAGTATTCTTAGAGGCTCCTATTGTAAAGTAGAAATGTGATGGCTGCATCTTTTAATGTCCTCTGGCATATGTTTCGAGGCAGCCAGTGGTCCTGAGTTGCAAAATTAGTATAAATTTCCATACTTTTGTCAATTTAAAATAGCCATTTTATGGAAACTTATATATTATATATTATAAATAATTTTAAATAGTTCTTTTCTGTGCTTGTCCAATGAGAATCATCTAGCTGAGTGTCCGTTAGATGGAATACCCATGGGGAGGATTAGGTTACCGGTGCATTTTGTGGAAAAGCAACATACTGTAGAGAGGAGAAATGCTTTCTCTGTGTAGTGTGACATCTTCCTATGAATGACATTTTAGTATCAACACTGTTTCTTGGTTTATGTGATTCCCTGCATCGAAAGGGAAGAGGGTGCTTGAAATGGCTAATTAGTTGTTGTCAAATACTAGTGGAGATGGAACATTGGCTTTGGCTGGCAGCTGGATTCATCTCACCAGCCAAAATTAAAAAGGGAATTGAACATAATGCACCAGATGACTTGTATTTTGATGATGATCTGGGGGTTTTCTTTCATTGCATTAATGACTACCTTTTTTCTTCCTGCAATGATCTGAATAGCATGGTTATAGTATGTTGCCAAGATGCTGAATTTGATGAAAATTCCATGTGCAAGATTCAACGTGTTGCCCATCTATTTCTGTATATTTGCATTGTCTTCAGATGAGTAGCTTGAGTTTTATGATGCATAATTCCTCCTTACATTTTCAAATGCAATGTTACTGAATTATTCAGAACCTAAACTAAGAAAGCTATGCATGTACTGTTGTACTTATGCAAAAGATCAATCATGGATTAGGTTGCTCTGCGAATCTTATGTATGCCTACAGAATTGCTTAACGTTGTTTATTTGTATGTGTTATCTTCTGACTACTGTATTATCTATGGTCTCTAGCTTTGTCCAGTCACAGTGCAACATCCTTAACATATGATTGTCAGTGCATTCACGATTGATTTATGAGTAGGTTCATGTTTTCTATAGCTAAAATTTCTCTGTATATGATTTTACGCATCTTCTCAATGCAGTATTAATGAATTTTCTTTATTGACTACTTTTCAGGCTAAGATGCATAATGTGATGTTTGTTTTTGATGATTCTTACATTTCTCTGCCCATTTGGTGATATTTCATGATTTGGGTCAGTGTCTTGGAAGTACTGTCAACCTGCCATAAATACGCATGTTCTTAGGGAAGATAATCCTTGGTTGCGGTTTTTTGTCAATTATGTTGCTGCTAATCATGTGTACCTCTTCTAATGGTTGATTATGCGTTTCATTTTTTATCACCATCCAACACTTATTTTGTAATTTTCTTCTTGGCAGTCTTGCAGCGATTGCTAGGAAGAGGCCACATTACTTCAGCACAATCTCCTCAGTGTTGCTTGATTTTAATCTCAACTTCCAAACAGCAAAGGATTTTCATGCTCCCAGTGTTCAATATTCTTTTAGGACCGCTTTTTTGGGATTTCTTAGGTGTACATATCCTCCTATTATAGAGGTAAAGTTGTTTTGCTGTTTAGCTGCATTTTATTAGATATACATGTATTTTTTTGTGTTCTTTTCCATGTATATATAATTGTCAATAACATGATAACTGGAGCACAGTTTTTTATGTTTGAGATTCAGCATTTTTTCTGTCTATTTACAGGGATCATGCTTTATGCATATTCTCCTCTTGTATGAATTGCTACTCTAGCTCAAACTGTTTACTCACTCTAGTAATTTCTGCAAAGTAGTTCTTTGATGTTCAAGTGAATGCCTCCAGTTTTTTTCTTTCATCAGTTGAACTTTGTTTGCTTTGTTATTTGTCCTGGGTCCTTAGGGGTAGTTGTCAGGTTAGTAACAGCTGGTCAGAATATTCTCAGGCCTGTCCATTGAACATGTAAATCCCATCAAAAGATGTTCCTTTTAGGCCAATTGTGGCTCATATTTCTCTATTGCATTTTCAGTCAAGGGAGAGATTACTGAGGGCTCTACGAGCAATAAATGCTGGAGATGCTGCTGAACAAGTCATTAGACGAGTTGATAAGCTCCTCAGAAGTGCTGAGCGTGATTCACATGATTTTCATTTAACCAAGGTTTGATAGATCAGATAACTGAATTCCGCTTATTCATACAGATCATAAACTTAATAAACAAAATCTGCATTTTGCTAGATTTGTCTGACAGTTTTGGATTATTTATAATCATCAGGACGATCAACTCACCACCCAGACACCGTTTCCTGGGGATATCTTGAAGAAAAGGTCTCTATCTCAGTCAGAAGATGATCTATTCTATAATAATCATGAAATGCCATCTAAGCAAACTCGCTTTGGTGCTAATGCCAACCCCATTTTGCCTGTTCAAACAACCGATTTAATGAATGGTTCTTTGTCTGTGAAAGAAGAAACTCCAAATGTTCCGGCATTGGACAGTGAATTGACACCTGCAGAACAAATGATTGCTATTATCGGTGCTTTGCTTGCTGAAGGGGAAAGGGGTGCTGAATCGCTTGAAATTCTCATTAAAAAAATGCATCCTGATATGTTGACTGATATTGTCATAACAAACATGAAACACTTGCCCAAAGTCTCTCCACCATTAATTAGGCTTGGGACCTCGCAAGCAATCCCACAGGTTGGATCTTTAAGCTTACCATCCCAGATTTCTGCACCTCCTGGAACTGTGAATTCCTTGCAGTCTCGAGTTCCGACTGGACAAGTACCATTTCCTTCTGCATCTGCAGCAAGTACGCTGTTGTCTGGTGCAAGTACTGCTGTCGGTAATATCCCACTGGAGTCCAGGCGTGACCCGCGAAGGGTAATCCCACCTTTCATCATCTATTTTTGCCTCTCTTTCGTTTTTATATTTATTATCCTTTGTCCACTAGTTCTTTGCTTGGACTAGTGATATGATCATTCCAAATTGTGATTTAAATAATCAACCTAAGTAGCTGGTTCCTGCAGCAAACCTGCTTGAACCACTAATAGAAGTCAAGCACTTCATATGCTTAACTAATTCCTGTATTATCTCATTATCTAATTATGGCATTTGGTTAGACTCTTTCTCTGATTGGTTAGAGGAGCAGAGAGAGATGTGGCTGGATGAGCCTCATGTTCTTCCTTTCACATGCTATAGCCACCCAAATGGGCTTAGTGAAATTGTCTAATTTTACCTGATTCCACGGGCAAGTGGGGTGTGACTGGGGTTGGGAAGTCCACAGAGAGTGTTAAACCACGGGAAAAGGAACCCGGTCCTTTACTAATCAATCTGCTTTGGTCAGATAAGCAGAGATACTGGGAGTATTGCTGTATGTTGAAATTATCTTCCTAATATTTTCACCAGGATCCACGCCGCCATGATCCACGACTAGCAGTGCCTGCTGAAGTTCCTTCTACACAAAACGTGGAGCAATCTGTTGCTACAAAACCAGACTGGGAGAGTTCTAGTTTGAGCAAGCCCCTTCCATCACTGGTTGCAATCAGTAGTAAAACTCCTTCAGGACTGCTCAGTCCGAATATTAAGACTGATGAGGACATGTTTGAATATGCTTCAAATTCTGAAACTGACAAGAAAACTTCTGAGGTTGAGGTTCTAGATGATGCTAAGGATAGTTTTCACACTATTGAGGTCAACATCTCATCAGATTTTCCACTTTCTCGAAGACAACTGGATGAAGACAACTCAGCTTCAGTTAAAGCAGAAGTTATGGAGCAAGATGAGTCTGATATGGGAAATGGTGAGGAACTGGGGCAACATTCTCCAACTGTTTCCAGCCCTCCTGTAATGGAAGATACTGTACACGAACTACCTTCAGTCCCTGCATATGTTGAGCTTACAAGTAAAGAGGAAAGCAATTTGCTGAAGTTGTCAGTTAAGCGGATAGTAGAATCATACAGACACCTTAACGGAAAAGAATGCAAGGACATGAGGATATCATTAATTGCTAGGTTGGTTGCTCAGGTAATTGCAAACTATCTTTTAGGAAAACCCATATCTTGAGACTGAACTTGATCTCTGTGGGTGGTTACTGCAGCTCCTGGCTATGCTGTTATCGTCTGATACTCTTATGAGCGGATTGATTCATGTCTTTGGAGTATATTACTGAAGTTTAGTGCTTTGATTATCTTCAGACTCATCAATAAGATATTGGATTGGTAAAATGGTTCTAAAAATACAAAAAATAAAATAAAATCCAATCGGTTGCTTTAAATAGGTTGCTACTTTGTTGTCAATATTCCTTTTTATTCCTGAATAGTAAATAAGAAATTTCATTAATCATGCATCAAGTGTCAAAATTCATATACAAAAGGTAAAGCTGTGCAGACTTATCATGAACATGATATAAAATCAATCATTTTCACAAATCCATTAGTCCCATCATTATCCTTTTGCATATACCAAAAATATAAATCTCTCACCCATCCCTCCCCACAATGTTCCTTATCTAAAGTGATGGAAACCATTTTTTCCTTTTCCTTGCATGATTTTTCCCATAACTTGCTTCTTGTGAAAACCCCCTTATCTGCTTAAGCAGAATGTGATTAACACACATCTTATATGTCATGAATTCTCTTAGTTCTAGCTTTGATATTAATTTGGGCATCCCAGATATCTCCCGGTAGCCTGAACAGCTATGGTTCTGTGAGATGCACTTCCCTGTCCGTATCTTTTTACTGATAAGCAATCTAGATTAAGATGAAATGCGAAATCTAGTGATAGCATATTTCAACAATGAATTCTTATTTCATTAGGCTTGTGATGCCAATCTTTAGGCACATAATCTTGAGTTTGTAGATACGTGGGTGTGACTTATTACAAGTACCATGTGCATAGAAATCCTCTTCAGATGCTGTTGTTAATCCCTTATCACACACACACACACACACACACACACACACATACACATATATATAAGATCATTTTCCTAGCAACATTGCAAACAGTGAATTTTAGTGGTAGACTGCCTCCATGTGAATAATGATACTGAGAGGGCTCATCTGTGCAAGGTCTATAATTGAGTTTTTTAGTGAGTCATGTATTCTATCATTTTTCAGATGGAGGCTGATGATGATATAGTGGTGGTGCTACAAAGGCATATTCTGGAGGATTACCAATTACAAAAGGTATTTGCTGCTTGAAATCTGAGGATTCACTACTCACTTTATGCATCTGTTATCTCTTTGAAACTCTTGGTTGGCTCAGCTGCTGTGCTTCACAAATATGATATAAGACACCATGTATTGGAAAAGAGAAGGAATATAGTCTGCATGGCAAAAAATGCTTATATTTCAGCTTTTACTTCAAGTTACTTTGCATATAATTAACCACAAACTAATAGATGATATTGAAATTCAGTGGATTTGTTTTATGGCTCATTGCTGATCAGAATCAAATTAATTGGCAAATAATGTCAAAGGGGGTGTAAATTGCTTCACTTCTCATCAAAATGCATTTTCTAATTTACTGTTTAATCTTGCTATGAGCAAGACACGCCTATCTGTTAGGAAACTCTTGAGGTCAGAAAGGAGTCATAGACATGATCTAATCATTAAACTTAAAGGAATCAGAGTTAAAAAAAATTTTAAACATGTATGGTTCATTCATCAAAGAAAAAATGAAGAAAAAGATCTATTATTTGCAGAGCAAAACGTGTACCTAATTATGTATCAGAACCTCATATAAAATGTTTAATGGCACTCACTTGTTCAAAAACCACATAGCAATCCACTAGAGGTGCACTTTGGTGCAAAGCATTCTAGATTACATGCTTTATGAATTGAGTAATTCTTTTCTGTGTTGTTTATTTGCTTGATGGATAAATTTCATGATTTCAGGGGCATGAGCTGGTGTTGCACATCTTGTACCATCTCTATTCTCTAACTGTCACTACTAATGTCATGAACTCGGCTGAAGTCATCTATGAAAAGTTTCTCTTGGCAATGGTAAGAGTTCCAGGGATCTGTTTATTTCATTCCTTCCATTTAAAGGTCCATGGTGAACTTCATATAAAATATTTTGTTCTTCAACCTTTTTTCTTGAAGGCCAAATCTTTGCTCGACCATTTTCCAGCTTCGGACAAGTCATTCAGCAGGCTTCTTGGAGAAGCTCCAACTTTACCCAGTTCTTTGCTGAAGTTATTAGATGATCTATGCTACTCGGATGTTTCTGATTATCAAGGAAACAGTCTGCGAGATGCAGATCGTGTTGCCCAAGGTCTTGGCTCTGTGTGGAGCTTGATTTTGGGCCGTCCACATTATCGTGAATCCTGCTTGGATATAGCTTTGAAGGTAATTAGAATACTCAGATTCCCTTTTGTAACTAAACTTGTTGGTGGTTTTGAGAATGCTGGTACAGCGTAACTGAATATATCCTGTCAGCATAATAAATAATTTCTTCTGCAGTAATTTAGGGACTTGAAGAAACTTACTAGTGCTGAGCATATTTTTCCTTACATTATATTTGTTGATTGACCTCTTTTCAACTCAAGATATTCCTTCCTTTGGCTGGCAGTGCACTGTACACTCACAAGAGGAAATTCGATCTAAAGCTATTCGGCTGGTATGGAAACTTACGTGGCCCATTGACATATCACAAGTCTTTTCCAGTAAAAATTTCGAACTGCCTGCCTGTGAGATAGGATTATTGCTAATTTGAATTTCTTGTCAGGTGGCTAACAAGCTCTACCAGCTTAGCTACATATCAGACATTATAGAGCAGTTTGCAAGAAACATGCTTTTGTCAGCTATCGATCAGAATGTTATGGCTGTGGGGCAGAATGTTTCACAACCTGGAGTGAGTGAACAACCTGAAGTGGAGGTAGACGTACAAGCTTTTATTTATTTACCTTTTTGTATGCCAGCAATAATTTTATATGATAAAATATTAGCATAGTCCTTGGAAATTCTTTTATTTGTAGATGCTGGATTGGAGACAGGAGTGTCATTGCATTGGTTTTATCATCCTATATTAGAGTAGATCAACTGGAGATGTTATCATTTAATCTGATTAAAGAAACTAGACCCAAAAGCTTATTAACGCTTATGGTGTTGTAATTTGGAGACTTGGTAATTTTGTGGCAATTTTTAGAAGCAACATTTCCTTTCAGCTTAATCCATCTGGATGAATACTGGAGAAAAGTTAGTGTCTGTTGGTCAGTCCAGCTTCGTTTCTCCCCATTTAAGAAAAATCTCTAGATCAGCATCTTTGTACAGTTGATGGACGTACTGAAAAGTAGAAGTTCATTGAATTATGTATATTATTCTCTCTAAATTTTGAAATAAATAGAGGAAGCTTCGAAAATTTGCTTTCTGCTTTGTGACTATTATTGTGATATGCACATTAGGTTTATGCAGAAGCAGTAAACCTCTATCTGTTTTGTCAATATCTCTTCTGAGGCTGGTTGTCATTGAATTTTATTCTCTCTTTTTCTCAGATTGGCAGCAATAAGACTTCTTTAAGTAGCTCTGAAGTGTCTGAAGCTGTAACTTCTGAGACTGAATCTGCAAGGGGCACACAAGCTACAGGACAGGGATCTTCTGTTTCATTTCCAGATGCCCAACGACTCATTTCTCTGTTTTATGCCTTATGTGTAAAGGTTAGCTCCTACATAAAAGTGGGCAACTGTACAAGGATTGGTTCATTTTGGCATACTATATTGATTATGGCCTACTGCAGTGCGGATACATGTTTGTAATTTTTTTAAATTATCCAGTTATCTGAACTTTTCTTTCCTTGCAGAATCCTAATCTTCTTTACCTTGTGTTTGATACTTATGGGCGAGCTCCTAAAGCCGTAAAGCAGGTCTTTTTCTAATGGTCTTTCTATCGTTTCATGCATATTGCATTACGTTTTCCATCTATAGGCCTTTATATGCACCCAAAGTTTCTTGCATAAAAAATTGAGAGTTGACGTTCTAAACTTTATATAGTTGCATATCTGGCAGTTACCATCCTTCCACTCAATGAGATGACAGAATGAGCTGGGGTTGGAGCTGCAATGTCTTGATTTGCCTGACCTATCAATTCTATTATGTCTTCTGATTGTCTAGGCTGTTCATCGACACATTCCGAGCCTAATAAGAGCCCTAGGGTCATCTTGCTCTGAGTTGCTGCAAATAATATCAGATCCACCCCAAGGAAGCGAGAATCTTTTGACTCTGGTAGTATAACCTGGCTTATTTTGTAAATATTTTATTGCTTTCTTTAACTGGATTTATTTTTGTTATAATGCTATGTAATGTTAATTCTGGTTTTATCTCTTGCTAGGTGCTGCAAATATTGACTGATGAGACGGTACCTTCCCTGGATCTCATAGCCACCGTTAAACATTTATATGAAACTCAATTGAAGGTATCATCCTTTCAACAACTAGACAAATTTTCTTTTCCTTTTCCCTCCAACCTTCGATCTCTCCCTATCTCTCTCTCTATCTATTCTTTTGTTTTAAGCATCTGTTTTTGCAGGATGTTTCAATCCTTATTCCGATGTTACCTTCATTTTCAAAGGATGAGGTTAGCTCTATCACACTATGGTATCCTTTGACTCCTCTTAGAGATTTTTAATTGGTTGAAATAATCAATATTTTTTGAAGAGTTAGTCCAAATATTAATGTGGAAAATGGTATTATTGTGGTTCACATCCAGTTCTGTTATCTTGTTTTTAGTCAAAACACTTGGGAATCTGAGTTTAAATTAATTCTAATTGAAAATGTGATTTGATTGATAAGAGCTATTTCTGGACTCTTGCCTGTCTCTAACATACTGGAATTTGATAGATATTAGTTATTTCTAAAATACTAAAAATAGTTTCTTGTGAAATATTATATTTGTTTGAAGATGGATGATCAGATTTAGATCAAGTCCTCATATAGTGTTTGAGTGTTGATAGCTATTAGATTTAAATTAAATATGTGATGGAAGTTTGTTGTTAATTGTCAAAGAGGTGGATTCATTCGTTATCAGACAGAGACTATCTCATGTGTTTGATCCATTTCTTCAGGTTTTACCTATTTTTCCACGGCTTCTTGACCTTCATCCTGAAAAGTTTCTGAAGGCACTTGCTCACATATTACAGGTACTGCAATATAAGTTCTCAATTTGCTGGGTATGGGAATAGAAATGGGGCATGCACTGACACTTCCCCAGATTCTTGTCCATGGGACTTTTGGTCCCTCTATATCAACTTCTGCATCCCCTTAAACCCACAGGTCTCCTTTGTAACTGGGAGAAAAAGGTAGGAAAAATAATATAATATCTCACTGTATAAATGTTTATTGCAGGGCTCGGCTCATTCAGGTCCTGCTTTAACACCTGCAGAGGTACTGGTTGCAATACATGATATTGTCCCTGAGAAAGATGGTCTTCCACTGAAAAAGGTACTTATTGCTCTAATAGTCTTAGTTTACTCTTATTCTGACTTTCCTCAGGTAAGATCAAACTTTCTCTCTGAGATTTTTCTACAGTGTTTCACTTCTTGATTTTGCTTGGCTGGTGAGGGTCCAAAAGTTGAGTTCTTTTGTAGGTGATGGATGCTTGCTCTGCTTGCTTTGAGCAGCGCACAGTCTTTACTCAGCAAGTCTTGGCAAAGGCTTTGAATCAGATGGTGAGTGGCTTCAGCTCAAAGTTGGACTCATGCTTTATCCTTATCTAGCTCCACACAGTTGCATTGTGGCCAGAGGCTGCACTCAACTCTCGAGCCCATTGTTAATTGCTCCTTTCCTGAAATAAGAACTTTTCATTTTCAGGTTGATCGAACTCCACTACCTCTGCTCTTCATGAGAACTGTTATTCAGGCCATTGACGCTTTTCCTACTATGGTAATATGATAGGTTTATGCTCTCTAGTTACTAAATTTTATTCTTCTGTCTGTTGCATCAAGTGCAAATGATGCGTTATCACAGAGATTGTCCTTAAAATGCATAATTTTGGGCTCTACTATGCATAAGTTGTCGGGGATCCGTGCATCATGTTGGTGATGGAAAATTTACTCTAATAGTTTAGACATTTCCTGATAAATATGCCGAAATACATTTTCACTGGCATCTTACAGAAACATAAATTTGTTGAAAATGTTTGAAGCTGAATCTCTATGATGCATGTTATTCCCTCAGGTCGATTTTGTCATGGAGTTATTGTCAAAACTCGTGAGTAGACAGGTATCTTGTTAGTCCATTTTTGCAGCTGTCTCCTGCAATTTATTCCTTTGAGTTATACAGGTGCACATCCTAGACCTACTATTGCTTAAATAAAACTAATAAATACCCACTTGCATCTGAGCAACAGATCTGGAAGATGCCAAAATTGTATGTGGGCTTTTTGAAATGTGTAGCTCAGACTCAGCCTCATTCTTTCCGTGTGCTATTGCAGGTAAGTTCTTGCCATGTTCTGTCATCATTGTGAATAAGCTTTCTTATCTGCTCCTTGTGTGGTTGTGGAAACAGCATCTTTTCTCTTGACCCATTTCATTTGCACGCTTGCAGTTGCCGCCACCACAGCTAGAAAGTTTTTTGAACAAATATCCTCATTTGAGAGGGCCCCTTGCTGTTTTTGCTAGTCAACCCAGCATCAGAGCTAAACTACCCAGGTAACTCTTATTTTTCAGTGCCCAGTTAACCTGTTAGTTCAAATGGATAGGATACGCCTATTAAGTAGTTCATGAAGATACAGGTTCTATTTCTCCCTTTTATGCTGAGTTCTTAGTGAGGTTACTGGATCTATCATCTATGTACTTGCGGGTGTTCATAAGCTGGGAGAATAAACTCCTCATTACTAAATAAAAGAAAGGGAAAAAAAAACAAAATGAAAAAGCAATTGCCCTGTTGTCAGACAATTTCTTACACGAGCTTACCTTAATGTGTAACAGCAGTGGAGTCATCATCTCTGAGAAATACTATTCATTTGAATTGCTTATTAGATTTATATCGCAGATGCTTCATCTGCTTAGGAAAAGCCATGGTTCTAATGGTGTTCTGTGCTCTTTCATCTATTTATCCGGGGTCCATGAAACTCTTTAGGTCAACACTTACAGTCCTTGGACTCGCAACCGAATCCAACTCACAGCAACCTCACCACTCGTCGTCTCTACCCCCGGACACAAGCTCTTCCATGCGTGGAGCCACAATGACGTGACAGAATTGCCCTTACGGATTCAGTGGATTTTTACCCTCTGTATCATGATAAGCTGAGCCCGAGGAAAGCCATCAGGAGAAATGCAATCATCAGAGCCGCCTCTGAGGCTATGGCGCGCATCGGCTTGGCTCTCTTCTCAGCACCCAGCAGCAAAGGATTGCCCATCTAATTGGCAGGCATCCAATCATGTCCGATAATCCTTGGACTGGAGTATCATATCCGCACCCCCGGAATTTGTACCATAGTTGTATATCTTCTTCCGTAGTTCCCCTTTCTTTCAATGATTTTGCTCTTGGATAAAATGGTCTGATATGTCAGTTCGTGTTCGTCTTGAGAATCGGTCAGGGAGTCGTCGTCGCATTGAAGCGGGAGAATATTGAATGTTGAGATTTTAGCAGCCAAAACGTTTTGCAGATTCCATCACTGACTGGGAAGTGAAAATTGGATATTAGTAATGCAGACCTGAAAAAATGGGTACGTAGTGTTTGCTAAAGTTTCGGTTCATCTTCTGTGCGTTTGTTTCGTTCAGTGCCCGTAATCGTTTGTCAGAGTCCTTAAACGACTCAAAATAACCGGAAAACTTACCGGTACGAAGTTCTCGAGTGTGAAAACTCTCTCGTGCTAGTGTTGAGCATTATCCTTCAATTGATGTGAAATATTACCTCAACACGATTGGATTACCAATCTCCCATCCCAGGCTCGAATCCTCGGATCATTTCTAAAACTACCTTAAAAAGATCCATAGGGCCTGTCCTGGAATGGTTGGGCCTCATTCACTGTATATCCATCCCACACCGGCCGATTAACTGCCTACATGCTTGTTTAAAATCTTCAGCATCATGATAACTTGACGTCTCTTCGGAGACATCCGATAAAATTGGAACGATACAGAGAAGATTAGCATGGCCCCTGCGCAAGGATGACACGCACAAATCGAGAAATGGTCCAAATTTTTTTGACCACTTCGCCCGCGGCCGACGGTCACCGAGTTCAAGCAATTTGGGCCCGACGGAGCTATCGTTTTTTCCCCTTTTTTTATTTTCAAATATTATAATTCCACATTTTTCTTTGTTTTCAAGCAGCATCTGTTCTTGATTAGCAGAAGAGGTTCTTTAGAGAATCTTGAATGACCGGTGACTTGTAATGTCCCCACAGAGTTCATTTGCAAGCGGAAGAATCGGCAAGGGTGTCTTTCTTCGACCCTCGTATGTAAATTCAAAATTTCAAATATACAATGATTAATTCAAATTTTTTTTTATTTATTCACATCAATCGAATTTGATACATTATTTAGGGAGAATGATTATCGAGCCACCCGGTGAAATCGTGTGGACAGGGAACTAATTTTTTAAAATGGAACAATTGTTTGGTTCCACGAAAAATAGGATGATGAATATATATAGGAGAGATACTTTATCCATAACAGATGCTCCCGAAATTGTGAACATGTCCTCCGACCACTTTTGACTTGATCCCTGGGCGCCACCACTCACTGTGAAGAACGAACACCCATGTACTTGAGTATGTAGAAAGAAGACGCAGGTGAGACCATTCTCAACTATGAATGATGCCCCTAACTTGAAAGGAGTATAAACTTTCATTGGTGACCGACTAATTGGACAGATTTTCAAAGAATGAAATAGTTGGCCAGGACCAACGGCAAGGTTCATGGTTCGGTGAACATGTTGTGCGATTCAATCAATTAATCTACAGTGTCAGGGATAGATCCGAGAGTATATTAGGGGGATTGTCGTTGCTATTGTTGTAAGTTATTGGTTCAAATTAATTGCATAACGGGTGGGTTCTCATGCACGAATGCGTTAGGTCCAACGTGGCTCTGTAAGTGGCCTACTCGCACCAACCTAGAGAGATAGTTGGATTATATATATATATATAGCATAGAAGACTTTGATCGTAATGTCTATACGGTGGGCGGTAGAGCATTTTTTCTCTGTCTGGTAGATAAAACATAGAGCATCCACCTATCCTATAGTGTAGTGGTTAACTAATTTAAATTCGGTATGTATTACTCATTTATTATAAATGTGAAGATAAATTAGAATTAATTTAAATGAGATATATAGGATTACATTTTTTTTTTTCATTTAGACTAATCCTGATAGATTTTCATGTATTTGATGGTGAATCAATTATGCATACCCAATAACCAGCCTTTCACCCATGACTTGTCGGACGGAGCTCTTTCTCCTGCACTTATTTTCCCCCGTGGAAGAAAGATTAAGATACTGGACACTAGCCGGGATGGTGGGGCCGGCGCCGGTCCACTTTAAGCCGCATATATTGGCTGGTTCTAATCCAACTGCTGTGTGTTAGTCTGGGATCCATATCGGAGAGCACCACCTATGTACGGCCGCCACCAGCTAGCTAGTAGCAACGATCATGAGTTGCCCTCAACTCAAACATCTCGTGCATGCATTGTTTCGCAGGACTGTTGCCAATGCCAAGATTGGAAAAAGAACTGGTAGGTGAACAGCGTTCATATATATATACAAACACATATACATATATAGTTAAAGTTGTGTGGGTGGGCAGGCATATGAAGCACCCAGAAAATGAATAGAAGATGCGATCTTTCTGTTTGGAGTTATGCAGCATATGAGAACAAAATGGGATCACAGAGAGAGAGAGAGAAGACTGCTTCGAAATCGAAGCTTGCTGTGATCCTGAGGGTACAGAAGAAGAAGGGAAGAGGAGTTATTCTCTCCCTCTCTCCATACACCAGCCAGCACATTACCAGGATGCTAGCTTATCCTGCCAATGCGGGGAGTCAGGATGCGAGAAGCCGTGGCACAGAGTGATAGGGCTCGATTGGGATCCTATCTCTCTCGACTTCTGATGCATGTCCCGCATCTTCTCCTGGGTCAATCGATCGATCGTGCGGACAGCGAGGGTTAATTAGGTTTCGCTGGGACCTCCATATCGACCTGTGCAGGAGCCGCCGGCTTGTATACCCATTCGCCAGCACATAGAATTAACTAACCGGGAACTGACCATGTCTGCAAGGGTTAGCCCTCGTTCGTTCGTACGTTGATCGTCAGGAGCAACTCCGACCAGCGTCATGCATGCGCCGACTAAAAAACTTACATCGAGTCATGCGTAACACCCGCTTACACTTCATGGTTGATTCGCAAGATTTTAAATTTAATCTACTCCTTACTTGCGTAGCCCAGCTTGTGGGATCATCTTGGACATACTTTTCCACGGAAAATTTACCTGAATTCATGAAGTTACGAGGTGTTCGTACATGTGAAACGAAATCTTGAAGAGGATTTGCCGAGCAGAAGATTCATATTAATAAGATAACATAAAGTAAAGTGGAACCAATTTCATCATCGTTGGACGTAGTTTACGCGGATATTTCCATTTTAGGCAGTCAAACCCAATTGCCTGATTTGGAATGGGAGCGACAAGGACAAAAGTTTGGGACTCGAGAGCTGTTGCCCATTTCCCGCCCCATGCCTGAAGAGCAACCGACAGCTTACGGTACGTTCTTCCGATCTAAGCTTTATCATCATCATTATTCAAAAGCCCTTTGATCCCAGTTGATTTAGTTTTGAGACCATGTTTTCTAATTATAGGACTTGAACTTGAAATGTTATTTAATAAAAAAATAATATACAAATATTCAGATAACAGATAATCTAAGAATAATTATTTTTTAAAGAAAAGGACCGGACATAATAGCTGTTTACTTAACTATATATATATATATATATATATATATACTCGCATCCAGATACCAGCTCAATTAGTAATTATAAGACATAACTAGGAGCGCAAAGTCAAGAGTAACAGCCCCGAAAAAAATGGGGTTCATCAAGTCAATCTCTTATGGGTCATCTAATTATTGCTCATAGTCGAGTTTCATGACGATATCAATCTGTGGTAGCAGTTATGATGAGCGGCTCCGCTTCAGACGGGATCGAGCTGATCTTGAGCTGCTTGCCGATGCGCAGAATCTCCTCGATATTGATCTCATTGACTGGTCCAGTCGGGCTCGTATGACCCTTGTTATTATGATCGTTATCGTCTTTGTTTGTCATTGTGATCACCGGCAATGTGGTCTGTGTGAGCTCTTTGGCTCTCTCGGCCTGGACCACCCAGTCAGTGGTGCCGAGCACGTAGAGCATTAGCACGGCACACGAAGCTTGGGCCGCAAGCAATCCAAACCAGAGCCCTGCGAACCCCATCTTGACCACAAACCCAAGGAGCACTGCCACCGGCAAGCCCACCAGGTAGAATGAACCAAGGTTGATGCGGGCCCCGATGGTCGGCCTGGCAGTGCCCCTGAGGACCCCACACCCAGTCGTCTGCGGGCAGTTCCCAAGCTCGCAGAGCCCCACGATTGGTAGGGCCACAGCAGTGATCTCAAGGATCTCAGAGTCCCTGGTGAAGAGCCTGCCCCAACGATGCCTCAACGCGGTGGTGAACATGGAGGCCGCCAGCCCTAGGATAGCAGCACAAACGAGGGAGACGATTGTGGAGATGCGAGCCCTGGCCGGCTGGCCCGCCCCAAGCTTGTTTCCAACCCGGGTGGAGACGCCGAGGCTGAGCGAGGAGGGGAAGACATAGATGAGCGACGTCATCTGGATCAGTATGCCCATAGAGGCGACTGTGGCACGGGGGTTGGCGAGCAGGCCGCACATCATTACCATCAGTTCGTACCACCACCACTCGAGGCACACCGATACGCACGTGGGGACGGCCAGCGCCAGCAGTGACGACCAGCCGTGGAGGCAGCTGGAGCCAGGGCTCACCCAGGAATCCTCGTAGACCCGGGAGAAGTAGACGAACCCAAGGAGGAGGAGAAACAGGTTGAGGTCGGTCCAGGCCATTGCGAGGCCAACTCCTCTGACGCCCAGCTCGAGTTGAACCACGAGGAGGAAGTTCAACAGGACATGGAGGAGAACCGAAATGGCCGAACAGTAAGTGAGAGGAAGGGTGATGTTCTGAGTCCTGAGGTAGATCCTCAGAGGGTGGAGGAAGGATAGGAAGAAGAGGTCTGGGATCGCGAAGAGGATGAAAGTCTGGGCCGTGGACGAGATCTCGAGGTCCTGGCCGCACCACAAGAGGATACGCTTCATGTTCGTCCACACGAACGCAATCGGGAGTGAGGCCGAGAGGAGGAGGAGGACGGTCCGCTGGAGGGTCAGGCCGAGGAGCTTCATCTGGTTGGCGCCGTAAGCCTGGCCGCAGATGGGCTCCATCCCCATGGCAAGGCCCGAGATGACGGAGTAGCCCGTGATGTTGGCGAAACCGATCGCGAGGGACCCACCTGCGAGCTCCAGCTCTCCCAGGTAGCCAAGAAAAAGCATCGAGATCATCGCCCTCGAGTACAGGAGCAGGCCCGTAATCGCCGTTGGGCCGGAGATCTTCCCCATGGCGTTGATTTCTTTTATGGCCTGGAAAAAGAGAAACAAAACAAGCTCAGAATAGAAGCCGTGCAAATGTGGGGCTATATATACATATATATATTTATGGACTGTGTTTTATACCTCAAGAGGAGTTGGCCATCCACGCAGATCATCATCTTGAGTAGTCATGGGAAGGCCATCACCGCCATCGTTGTCATCGTCAAGTTGCTCAGGGTTCATGTGAAGGGCCTCATCGGGTAAATTAAAGGTGGAGGAGAAAGAAGAAGAATTAGGGGATGGTTTGATTGGGTTGCGCATAGTGAACAAGAGCTCGACAGATTGACTATGATCGCAAACAGAGAGAGAGATCCAGTGACGATCGTGGAGATTTAGAGAGAAAGATGGACTGTTTTTACTGTGATCTAGTCTGTGTTAGTTCTGAAGGATTTTGGGGATCGGGGGATGGGTCTTAAGGAGGGAGGAGTCTGTGAGCATTATATATATATACACACACACACAGAAGAGATAATGGGGCCCCTCAGTTTTTGCTCACTTGGAAATGTCGATCCCAGAGAAATGCGACTGGGTTAGCAACCTTTCTCAAGCTCTCTGTGTATACGTGTACATACACATATACATATACGTATATGAGTGTGTATCCACTTCTTTCACATGTATATGCATATAGTTTTACATAAATATTTATATATGTACATACATGTTCGTATGAACCCAAGCCTCTGCCACGGTCATACGATGGTCTGAAAGTGTACGTCGGTTGAAGGGTAGACATCCCTTGTAGCAAAAAATCTGCAGAGGTGATGATCGAGGAGCTGTTACAGGGAAGCAGCATTATGAATATCCGCTTCCATTGCATCTGCACGTGCTCGTGAATGCTGTAAAGCCCGTCCGAAATCTCTGAACCATTGAAATATCATCGTATCGATTCCATGCGATGATTTTCTTTTTCTTTTTCTTTTTCCTTTCTTTCGGCCTGGAGGGCTTAATCTTATCTCAACTGGGGAGACGGTGAAAGCCCGACGAGGTGGAACGGTGGAAAAGAATTCGATCTTTAATCGCCACGACCGGCCTTGTGTTCATTTTGGATAATCTCTCTCAAGACTAAGTGAAGTTGACAAAGTACGCTCTTCCTTGGTTACCTTTATGTCTATGTAGTTAGAGCTTTATAGCTTATGTGTTCCACTTGTGTATAACCGACATAGACATGTGAGACCGCAAAGAGGAGCCCGGCGCATCGGCATCATTCTCAGTCCAATAACAGAGAAATTATAAGTTCAATTATTACAGTAAAACTTGTCGTATTCTTTATTAATCTCTTTTTATTTTTTTTAATATGTGGATGATAGATAGATAAAAAGGAAGAATATTATCTTTGACAAAAAGGCAGGCCAAGTGGGGGTAACTACATGGAAAGGAAAGGAAAGGAAGAATCTTTTTGAGTGTTGAAATGACAGGGTGGAATACTAATCGACATTATCCTTGTCTTCCTTTGGCTGGACGGAGGATAACAACTGATGCGGTTGCGAGCTTGGTAGACAGGGGAAGAGGCTGTGCATGTTCTGAGGCACAGCGCATGCTATCCAGGGACATATGCTCCCCCGGCATAGTACAGAACCGAATCCCATGGGATAAGTAAGAGAAACTCACCCTCCCCTTTTTCTTAGTGCAACTATCTCGAATGTATTCCTTGGTGCATCAGAAGTGACTCCGGGATTTGGTTCCGATGCCTTTTTCATGGCATGCAGGAGCAGGAGGAGGAGGAGGAGATTGGGAGTTCTTGGAGCCGTCGCTTTCCCTGGTGGCTCCGGCGAAAGCACAGGCCGTCACAGAGTGGCTGAGGGCTCGTGAAAGCCCGAGGTTTGCTCAGATGTCGTGGAGTGCTTAGTAGAGTCCTGGTAAACAAAAATTTTTCCCCATTTCCCAGCAGCTCCTATTGCTGTCTGGAACCCTTCATACACCAGGACATCATCCCAGACTGCTTGCCGAATTTGAGTGCTGACAGGCTTTTTGTGTAAAATCTACAGCAGGCCCCATCTGCCCCCTCTTTATAAGACTCAACTGAACCCACTCAGTGGATCGATCATAATAAAAAAAAAAAAAAACGCAAAGATTCTAATGGTTCATACGATTTTTTGTTTTTATCTCTTGGACTCTCTGGTAGTTTTCATCTTCATAATGGAAAGGCTTCATACCGAAGTGACAGAGCTGCATCTAAAAATTTGGATGTTTGTGTTGGGAGGCTCAGTTTCTGACCCGGGCTAGGAGTTGAGCGGAGAGGATATGGGTGGCGATATGCGATCCATCAAGAGATCTGCACAGATTACTATCTGACCTCTTCCTCTGCCACCCAGTCCGCAACAGCGGCGGTGATACGATAAGGTTAGAACGATACAGAGGAGCAAACAGTACAGACACTTAGCTTCTCGAGGCAAAATCCGACCCCGGGAATTGATTTTCTTTGTCTAGGCCCTAAAAGATAATAGATAGAGATCTTGGCATCATTGACAAGATGTCCCTAGTGGCCATATTGACGGTGTCATCACTATGATTTCCTCAGGATACGAGATTATTTTAGGAACGGCCAAGATTTCTGCATTCTGTGGGGTTTGATAGGAACCAAACATAGGTGGCCATGCTAATAGTGGTAGTAGGCTTCTATAGAGTGGTCTCCGGGGATGGAAATGCGGTCGATCTCTGAAGGACCTTTTCCTTTGAAATCTTCCTTTTAGTTTGTTTCGTGTTCTTGGGTATGAACTATGGGTGTTGATGCTTCGGGTTCTACTCGACTAACCAGCAATTGTTAGGCACAAAAAAAAAAACTATATGGCATGTAATTCATCGGACAGAAGTGATCTTCCAGAAGTAAAGTAATCATAAAACTCCATAACAGGAGTAAACGGATGCAAGGATGACATGGAACGGCTGAATCTGGCAGAAATGGCGTTATTCTGTGAGGTAGGACCAGTAGGAGAAAAGTGGGGTTGATTGGTTGCCATAAGAACCAGCAGGTTAAAGAAAAGGAGCTGAATTAGTACCGGGCTTGGACAACTACGTGCACAAATTGCCACCACTGAATTTTTGGCTTTTTTTTTCCCCCTATCCTGTATCCCATCGCCCACAACAGGACTGAGACACTGTTTTTGACTCTGTTCTAATGGAGAAGAAAAAACAGAGAAGGGCACGGACGCAGAGAGAGAGAGAGAGAGAGAGAGAGAAGCATGGAGTTATGAACCCTTCCTGTGTGTCCATTCCCCTGCCTAACTCTTCTGTATGAAGCAAGAACCGCTCTGTTTCATTTCCAGAAACACAGCAATTTTCTTTTTCTTTTCTTTTCTCCCGTTAGTAGCTTCTCCGAAACCCACATTCTCCACTGTCAGTATCCATGTGTCTCCAGCTCATTCGGTTGCTGTACATGAGAGCAATGTCACCTGCAAGAAGGAAAAACTGGAACTTTTTATCATCAGCCTCAGTCATTCTTGTCACCAGACCTTTTTCAGATTTCACAGTGAGAGCGGAGGACAGTAATTTATATGCATTAATCCTTTGCTATTCATGTCTATGAAGTTTCTAAAACAGAGCATATAGATCAAACAAATCGATGAAGCAGGCGGGTATTGCGATAATTAAGTTAAAGACAGCTCCTCAGTCTCACTATCGCAGTGGAGGAAAGTGAGGCTGATAACAGTGGAGGGGGCAGGTCTCAACCAGTCTGCATCGATGAAAATGGACAAGCTCTAGGATCACGCGGAGGATGGTTTCTTACCGATTAAATATTGGACAAGTAATGCTATCACCATGGATGAATAACACTCGATCTGAATTGATTTCAACAGGGAAAAATGAATGAAAAATTGATATTATTTTTGAAATAGATGACACCAAAGCTGGGCACCAAGCAAAACTGCTTCTCTCTATAGCATAAGAGAGACTGTGTAAATGGGAAAAGGATTACGCAACAGCAACAGGACCTGCAAGTTTTTGATGCTAATGAAAAGATTATACCTTTCGAGGAAGTAGAATAGATGCACAGATTCTGTCCTCCCCCAGTTTTCCCGAAAATATCAAAGAAGATGAGGACGATACCTGATCTCTGGCCGACTAATCTATCAATAAAACACCAAGAACTCTTTCACGCTAGGATGGACTAACATTAGTTCAGTTAACTTCACTTCCGAGTCATCTTTTCCCAGGGTTAACGCAAAGCATTTCTCCATCCTCTGTTGGGAAAAATTTACAGAACAATAATTAGATATCAGAGCATTTCTTTACACTGTTAAGGTAAAGAAAATGTTCTTGCCTACAATGTACCGTGAAAAAGAAAATGTTCTTTGGGAGCTCCGCAATGCTGACAAATTATCCTTGTGGCAGTTGAAAAGAACAATGTTCCCAGAAGGGAAGGTTAAATTGATTGCATCTTCGAGTGCATCTGAAAGATGGACAACTGCCTCCGCTAGATACCGATATAAAGTGCAATTGACCAAGGGAACCTATTCCATTTAGATGCTAGCAAGAAATGAAAGCTGAGAACAATCAAAATGGGCCTTCCACCACAAAAATGAAATCAATCTTTTGGAAATTTAGTTCAGGACACCAGAAACACTGTCTCCATCAAACTCTCGAGCAAAGCACTTTCCCCATGTGAGCTGTTAAGCACTAAGCACAATTCAACACACTCATGCAACCGGCTCAAGAAGCTTTTCCGAATCCGTGATTACACAACCAAGACGCAATCACATTGACATCAATATGGACGGAGATTTTTCACTAGGAATATGTCCCTACCACCAACAACTTATTTGTTGAAGAAATAGCATCAGTAATTAATTCCACATCCTATTCCGCTGAGATTAGACAAACTCTGCAAATTTTACCAGGAAAGAAAAATACGTTTCCAGTGACTAGATTCTGCATTTCTGGATAAAATGCCCTGCCGAGCATGTTATGCCAATCGTATTCAAGTTTCCATCGTGCGCATGAAAGCAAATTGCTTTATATCTTACTTTTATTCATGAATACTTTGACAGGCAAAATGGTTACAGCTCTCCTTTGGAGACGTATTTTTAGCTATGACATATTTAATGAGATAGTATTCTTGAAAGTTTTAGCAATCCCGAGAACATAACCTACCATCTTGTCAAAATTTCCATTTTCAGGCAAATGTTACTTTCATGAGAAGCATGCTGTCGGTGGAGCAGGAGTCATTGGCTCAGAAAAGAGTACATTAAAGATAGATGACTTCAGTAATAATAGAACTAGCAACTAGCAACTAGCAATAGGCATATCTGTAACACTGTTTCAACCTTGCTTATAGATTTCACAAGCAAAAAATGGGTATATATGACACCTCATTTGAGCAGACGGTCTGGGGCTTTTAGGTCTAAGATCAATTGATGACTGACCAGGACATACCAATAGTCCACTCGAGAAGGCTGCCAACCTGTGCTCCCACAGCAAAAGCTGGCAAGTTTCCACCATTGAAGAACTGAATTTTGTTCAACTCACCAAGACCATGATCTGCAAAGCCCAGACTTAAGCTTAGCATCACTGTATATACCCCAAAAAAACAATAATATACTCCCATAGGATATTCTTGCTACCATTGATTTATTGAAGCACTTAGCTTATAATTGATGTTTCAAAGAACTAGGGAAAAAACAGATACTTTCATGTCTTCATCTAAGCTACAAAAAAAAGCTTGGAAATCGGCAATTCTTGGTATGCCCTTCCTTTCATATCCCGAGCTCGTCTAACTTGTGTGAGGATGAAGAACCAAGCATTTAATTTAATAATCATTGCAATCATATCTGTTTTGATGATCATGCTTCTAGAAAATCATTCAGCTGAAGTGCAAGCCTTCCTTATCTATGAAACATCGTTCAATCTCAAATTTCGTGGACGACAATGATGCAGAAGCCACAGAGAATCTGCTGATAATTCCAAAGACAAAAAACAGGAAATACGCCTATTACAACAGATCGGCAATTTCCTTTACTGATCATGTAGAAGGCCATATAGTGGTTCCCAGATATCTCACTCTCAAAAGCGAGTGGCTGTATCTAGGGGGAAGACCAACAAATCAACTAGAAAAGGAAATATGCAGATAAGCAGCTCACTGGGTAGACTTGCCTCTACACCACCAACTGCTGCTGCGACATGATAAAAAGGGGCCGTCTTCTACTACAGAAGTGGTAACAAGTACATCGGATTCTTCAGAAAGTAGCACAGGTATGTACTCCATTGATATTGGAAAGGTTTTGGTACTAGCAAAATCCATCAAAACTGGTTCCTGGAGTAGCCTGCAGTTTAGGTAACACATGTATCATATTCAGCCAAAGAAACCGTCAGCTAGCTCTCCGTCCTGTAGAGTAGTTTCAATCAATTAAACTACTGTCCTAAAAACATACAAAACTGCAAATTTAAGGATGGTGTATTTCCATTTTCAACTGAAAATTTGTTGCATAAACACGAATTTAATACCTCTTGTCCATTAATGTTAATTATATATGAAAAGATTCCGAACAGAAAATGAGCGTGCATTCACTGTAAATTGTGAAAATACTATATGTAGAAGCCTTTGAGAAGGGAGGGCTTTGGTGAGCATGCTCCCGAGTAAAAGTACTTTAACATAAGATCTTTTTATTCATCTCCATGTTATGGCTTCAGAGCTCTTAGATGAGACAAATTCAAAATGGTATCTCATGGCATTAGACATCAGTGACAGCTCAGGGAAGGACTGTACTTTCTAGATATTCAAAGGAGATATCTTAGTCTTAGTTCAGTGGACAAGTCTCCTAGTTTGAAGGGGAAATCAAACAGTTGCACAGTGTCCCAACCCATCAATTAATGGGCTTATCGGAAGATAAGCATCAGTTTGGTTGCTTCTGGTTAGACAGAGGTGATAGATGCGTTATAGAACCAATATAGATCGGAAAATTATTGTACAGACAAACTTCAAATTTTCAGGGAGTCCAGCAGTTTCTGCACGTACAAATCTGATGCTGTAGCATCCGAACAAAAGAAGCATGGCCATCGACCCATGATACCGAGAATAGGATACTGAAGGTTGCTCAACTATTCAATCTCTCCGACTGGCCCTGAATCAAACAGCTGCATCCTACTCATGTACTTCACAAAAATTCAAGAGACACTAATCTGCTCCTAATAACATAACAATTCAACTCTTAAAGTTAACTTAAATGGCAGCATCTTCACTTTTTACTGCCACTAAAGAAGATCAGGGCAGGGTTTCTACTGCTCATTGAAGGTTTGACTGAGACACTTAACTTGAATTCAAGCAAGTATACAGTTACACCTGGAAGTGTGGGTTAAAATGAAAAGGTGTCATTAGGAACTAAGCTTCAGAAAATCTACATTTATGCAGTTAAACCACTTTACTTAACGAGCTCATGCAAATGTGTTGGACTCATCCCAGAAAAAAAAATAAAGGGAAGCAAACAAGATGAGATTTCCTGGGATTACGTCATCCCCATTAACTGATTCGAAACCGAAACCAGCTCAACTTGAAGAGAACAGGTGAAACCTTAGTCCATTCAGACCTCAGGCAACCAAGAAATGCACTTGGGAGATAATTCCACGGGAAACTACGGAAAATTTTGGGCTAATGAGCGCTGCTCTCCTTCAACCAAATAAAAAATCCAATTTTCTGCCTGAAATGATGTGAAAGCTGAAAATTGATGCCGAGTACCCAAAAAACGGTGGGGGAACTTTGCGCAGCCGCATTATGGGGGAAAGGGGGGAAAATGTTGGATTCTCAATTTGATCGAACTGGGTACGAGACCACGGCCCAAGATTTCCTCCGGGCATCCGTCTTCCTTCCGTCGCCTTCCGACCGGGGACGGAGCAGCGACGGCTATAACGGCGAGGTCTCCGGGCAGCCGCCGAAACCTGTCATGCCACGGGACGGGGGAGGAGGTTGTCAGACGCCGTTATCACAGAGTGTCCTGGTTGAGATGTTAACGGAAGTATAGTGGCTTAGAAGAAATAAGACTGGAATTTGGGGACTCGACTGAAAGCCAGCGAGTCAGTGACGCCACTACATGTGCACGTACTAGCAAAAACAAAAAAGAGAATATCATTTTTAGCCCTTAATCTTGTATTATTTTCCATATTTGTCTGAGAACGTTTCGGTGGAATTTGGTTCTTTAAATACTTGTTGGTCATCTATAATTAATATCTTATATGAAAATTGTTTTTATTAATAAATTGTTCCATAAAAAAAGAGTATAAATTTGAATATCTTTTTGGACCGATAGGATCACATCTATTTTTAGATAAATTCTCGGAAAAAAATATAATATTTTCTTTGATAGATTATACTAACTTTTGATGGCAACAAGATGATGAGATCAAGCCAAGGACATATTCGGATAGAGAGATTTGGAGGCAAGGGGAGGGAGGGAAGATTATCTTATTAGAATAGAATTACGAACAGGGTGAGAATATTAAGTGTACATAAAATGATCATAATTCTCTTGATAATTTCTTATAATTATTAAATTAGAGGATTTAATTGTAATTTTGTCATCCATTCTCTTTAATCCTCCCTCCCCACTCCCTACTCTTTTGTAGGATACAAATTTATTAAATAAATAAGAAAATTTCTTATTTCTCAGAGATCCCTAATTTTACATCTTTTAAAATTTATCGCATTCTTATTTCTTCGAATCTCCTAATCCAAATATACATTAAGTATTGGATATTCAGTTTGTCGCATATATATATATATATATATGTCACATTTGAACATAAAAATCGGGACGAGAAACAATAAAAGTGATTGGTTGCACAACTATTGTCATTTTTTTACGCCCATTCCTCCTTGCTAAATTGCCATCAAATAAGGTTAATTTATTTTTCATACATTAAATTCTCCTTCCTCGCTTTTCTCACAATTTTTGAAATTCGACGTACGAAACTCGTTCCACCCATTAAATATTTGAACTTTCCGATTTTGCGTGATGGAAAAGCGGAAAGGAAGCAAAATCACCATGGGGATGTCGTTGATTGTTTGATGAGACTGAGAAGTGCACCGATTCATCCCACCGGGGCAAAGCGGCAGCGACGCGCGAATGAGTAATAGGGACGAAATGGTACAAGAGCTGAAGAAAAATGGCTTCTTGTCCTCCCTCTGACTGACACCATTCCCCCAAATCCCCCAATGCAGCTCCGACCGCAACGCTCGCGTTTCACCCAACTGCAGCTTCGATGAGTGAACCCCATCTCTGCCTTAGATGGGTAAAGAGAGACCACATTTGCCAATGGACAATGGGCCCTTTCCCCCTCTCCGTTTCTCCCTCCCGAGAACCCTGCAGATCAAGGAACCCCCGCCGAAGAACGCCGCCTCGAAAGGGCCGTCGCTGGGACACCTTCGCCCCGTGGTGGAAGGAGCAGGAGTACCCTTCAGCGTAGTCTCGTGAAACGAAGGAGCTCGACACGGTCAACGTAGGTCTTTTTTCTGTGTTACTTGGGCAGACAGGATGGAGCCAGGCATAATCTCATGTAGAAATTTCACCCCTTTCTCTCTCTAACCTCCTCATTCTTGGGTCAGTCTCCTTTTTTTTTTTCAATCCCCCCTTCGCTGCTGCTGCTGCTGCTGCTGCTGTATATACTAGATATTTTCAAAGTATGACAAGGAGCATACAGTTCTTCACAGCGTGGAGCATTTTGGCAATGGCGTTTACGTTATCAAATGTATGTATTTTTTTGGAGATGCTTAGTTTGTTTGTGGGTAGGATCTTTACTCTTAAGCTTCCCTCGGTGGGGATCTTGTATGCTCCTGACATGTCTTGTTTCTGGAACATTGAGTCGATTGGATAGATTTATCAATGACTAGGGGTTTTTCCTTTCGGATTTTCTTGGATGTTTTATTGAGCATTTCCTCTGTGCTGGTAAAGGAAAGAGAAGAAAAGGGATTTGATTTTCTGGAATTCCAGTTGAACCCACAAGGGGTGAAAAAGAAGGGAAACCTAAACGCGTTTAGTTGCTTTACATTGACTGTAGGGTTACTGGTGTAACTTTACGCCTTAGGTTGTAAAAGAAACTGCTGGTCTGGTTCATTCCTATGCTAGGTTGAATATCTTGATTGGAGTTGATCGTGTAGGGACTCTCATTCAGTTCAGTTACTATGGAAAGCTTGATCAGGACAAGAAAGTGCATAGTACGTGGATGAATTGAATGACTGTTCATTCAAGATTGTCATACTGACCAAAGTTACATTCATATTCCTGATTTGAGATGCCGATTGTTACTTTGCTATTGAGCTGCGTTCTCTTGATCGTGTCTAAATGGGTATGCTGGCACTGTTTGATGGCGATTACCTAAGTTCACATGGAGGGTGAACATTTTCTCTTTTTTTAGGTATAAGTATGGTCAAATAAAATGCCATTTATATATAATGCTGTTTTCCACTGTGTTTCTGTTCGTGTTTGTGCAAATGAGGTGTGAGCAACGGAAACTATGTCAGATTTAGATCACATATAAATGATAGGCCTGACTTATTTCTAATGTAACTGCTACTGCATTTGTTTTCAAAAGACTTGCTATTTGTTACCTTTTGTGCTCAATTCCTGATATGTAGCAGGTAAAAATTTGTGATCGCGTGACTTTTGTACAATGTGGCATTGGCAACTTTGGTTGCTTCATGTCTGTTTGGAAAATTGTACTAACATTAGATTGTCGAGGAACTCCTGTTTTTAACCCTAAATTTTACTATTGCACTTTGGGACACTGACTGTTCAACTTTGGCCCCACTGCAAACGAAGGTCCAGTCAGATGTCATTGCTTTCTTCTGTAGTATTGACCTTGACATATCATTACAAATAAGCTCTTATTCACCTCATTCTTTTTTTCTGCATGGTTGGCGTCTGAACTTGGGCAGGATAATACTAGAGGTCAAGGTTTTCCAATTGATGTCCCTAGCAGCTATTCTAATAGTTTCTTTTTTCTTATTGGATCCTTACTTTATAATATGTTTTCTCATTTCTATAGTAAGGTCCTGTTCAGTTTCTGTAGCACTAGCTGTTTTTCCTGCGAAATTTTCACCTGAAGCTTGGATAGGTCCCAGCAAAGTCGACTTAGAATGTCAACAGATTGGTGACATTCATAAAGTTTGAACCTTCTGAAGCAATGATCTTGTTAATTTTTACATTGATCACTTTATAGATAATGAATCTCAACCCTGAGTTCCATTACCGAATTTTTCATGCGCTGTCCAACTGCAAGCCTGAAGAGTGGCTAAAGCAATTTACTAGTCTTCTTCTTCATTGACAGATATTCAGGCTTTAACCCTGTCTTTATGACTTGGGGAGTATAGCTCTTTCTCACCTGTCCTATCAGAAGTTTAGCCTAGATTGATTATAAGTTGAATAATCCATCCATTTCATTCCAAAAAAAAAGTTTAATAATTCATCCACCATTCCTAAGTCCTCTCTTTTTCTTCCCCGCTCTTATTATATGCCTCTATCTCATGCTAGATCTGATGATCATTAAGATTTGTTCTGAATGTAGTCGTGTACCAGGCATTTGTTATTGAAACGAACAACCAATAGCACAACTTGAACCATCCAATTTGATCATTGTTATATTGGAAAATTGTATAAAATGGTTATATTGGAAAGTTGTATAAAATGGTTTTCTGCTCATGAGTAACGATTGCCTTGCATTGCCATCTTCCAAATTGATTGACTGAAATAATTCTTCTAGAATCAATCTCCAAATATTTTCTAGAGTTTGAAAAGATCAAGGAAAACATGGTCAAATGAGAAATTTCACAAAATCTGAAGCAATAAATGCTCTATATTTCTTTTATACCTACTTCCTTTTTTCCTCTCTGTTTGCTGAGTGATTCAGTATCACTTTCTTCTTTGAAATATCACCATTTCCTCTGAAAAATGATTCTTTTGCCGCCTCTCTAAATTCCTTTTTCCCTCTTCAGATTCCAGAAACTATTACGCTTGCAGACATTGTCATGCTGCTACTGTTAATACTTTTACCCCCTTCATTCTTTGTTTGTAAACCTCGTAAAATTTTGTCTGTGGTCTTCGATGGCAGAGTCGCTGCAAGGGGATGGCACACCAGCATGCCACTGGTTTGATCCACCTTTCTGCTCATACATGATTGGTTTGCTCTTTGTGTTTGCTTGGTTCTCTAGCTCAAATTCACTGCTAATAATGCTGCTCTTTCCTTGCATATCAAATGCTACTTTTCTTTGGGAATATTGTCGTCCCATCAATTTCATTAGATGGAGTCAATTCCTCATCCTAGCTTCAATCTCCCATATTATATTGGAATAGGATTGATTAAAGTTCTGGCTCGGCTTGCATGGTGTCAGTTATTTCAGCAAACTGTTTGGTTTGGAAAAGTGGTTTTTCTTTTCTGTTTTCTTGAATGGAATTTGAGATGGTAGACTTATTTTATAGCCACGGTTCTTGCCAACCTTGGTTCTTGCCAAGGAGGGTCATAGTTCCTCATGAAAAGCTCCAAATTAAAGATGCTCTTTAAGACCCAAATCTGCAGAAGGAATAGTCAAAGCTTTTCTGCGGGCTCTCCACTTGCTTGCTCCTTTGGACACCAAATGGCAGGTGATATTATTGAGAAGCTGTGGGGTCTACTTCCTCCTGGTCCACTCTGACTTAAGACCTGACCCGACGTGACTAGCCATGTCAGTATGGTATGTCCTCTGGAAGAACAAAAGGTGTAATAGAGCAGTGCAGCAATGCTTCTGTTCGTTCTCTGTTGATGGTCTCCTGATGCATTTACCCACCGAGTAAAAGGATAAAGGGAATTGACATTGGCACAGTATATGCCATTTTTGGTTACAAAGAATGCTCATGAGTGTAGAATTCATAGTCTCTTTTACCTTTGGTTTCTTGAGTGGCGGAGGTGCATCTTCGGTGTACTTGTCCTCCTCTTCTTTTGAACCGGGAAAAGAAACATACTGGCGGGAAAGCTTCGAGAAGCTGTTTTCCTTATGCACATTGTGGATGAAGAAACCGGCAAATTGAAAGTGACGTTTGAAATTTTGAAAAAGAAATTTAAATTAAAAAAATATTTTCACCGACATGGATTTGGCATTCCAACTATGGGCTGGGCCCTGTGGGGCCTGACCAAATGGATTGGGCCCCGCTGATTGATTGAAACGTAGAAACCGCTTCACGTTGATGATAGGCCCCACCTCCTCCAACCTCCTCCGCTTGCTTTCGGTAGGAGCTGCGGAATGACGAGACTGCCCCCGCCAAAACAAGTATTTGTGCCGTGCAATTTAAAAAAAACTACCAAACAAATTTTATTAAATGAGAATAATGTGGGACTGTCTTACATAACTTCCCTCTTTCAGTTAGTATAGAAGGGAGAAGTGATGGCGAACTCGTAAATATCTCCGGTATCAGGCCCCTTTCTATCGCCAAACTCATAAAATTCGAAGCTTGGTGGGCAACCGGCGGCGGCTCTCTCATTTTCTCTTCCCTCATAGCTGGCATGGGCAGAACCATAATAATGAGAACTAATAAACCAGGGTTCAGTCAAACTAACCGTGGTTAACTCCACCAGATATTTGATTTTTTATTTTTAATTTCGTTTTTTCTTTTGGCGGAAGCCTTAAAAATGGTATCCGCTGGCGTCATCTCGCGCTATATAAAGAGAGCTCTGTTGCTGCCGGCTCCCCATCTCCTCTTCTCATCACATTTTAGACGGCGTCTTAATAAACGCCGAGCTCTGAGCTCCCTGGTTCTCCTCTTCCCCTTTCTCAATCCAATCTCTTCCCGAGCATTCTCCGGCTGCTTTCCGGTCGGCAAAGATGAGAGAGTGCATCTCGATCCACATCGGTCAGGCCGGCATTCAGGTCGGAAATGCCTGCTGGGAGCTCTACTGCCTCGAGCACGGCATTCAGGTAACTTCGTCGTTTCTCTGTAATCTGATTCTTTGCTGGCGTTGATGGGTTCTCCGTTTTATGCTAGAGCAACATCTGTGCGTTTGATCGTGTTTTTTTGGGTCTAGCTGGTGTGTCCTCGCGAGTCTCCGTCCTTTTTCGCTCGGTTATGTTGAATCACATTTTCTCTTGCATTTCCACGTGTTTTCCTTGTGCCTCTTAGTTCGCTAGAGCTGAGCTTGTCCCATGAACACGCATTTATTTTATTAAATGATCTAGCACTGTCTCTCGGATGAAAAGTGTGTGAGTAATGCTGAGCTTCGAAGTTGAAGTGCTCCGTTTGTGAATTTTGTTTAGTTTCATTGCGGAACAGATGTAGATCTAGTGATTTCTCCCTCATATTCATCTATTAAACCATTCATCGTCGGTTAGATGCCACGGTGGCTGTTAGGATTGGTGCTGATTCTATGTAATGCAAGGAGCTCTAACGTGGCTCTCTGTCTTTGGATTTGCAGGCTGATGGCCAGACGCCAAGTGACAAAACTGTCAGTGGAAGTGATGATGCCTTCAACACCTTTTTCAGTGAGACAGGTGCGGGGAAGCATGTTCCTCGTGCTGTCTTTGTTGATCTCGAGCCCACTGTCATTGATGTGGTGAGGACCGGAGCTTACCGCCAGCTGTTCCACCCCGAGCAGCTCATCAGTGGCAAAGAAGATGCTGCCAACAACTTTGCTCGTGGCCACTACACAAGTAATAATATGTGTACTTTCTGTTGTTGATCATGTATGAGATTGTCTATTAATATATCATGTTCTTATGATTCTTTCTTCTGCCTTGTCAGTTGGGAAAGAGATAGTCGATCTCTGCTTGGACAGGATCCGCAAGCTTGCTGACAACTGCACCGGCCTCCAGGGCTTCCTTGTCTTCAACTCTGTTGGAGGTGGTACTGGCTCTGGTCTTGGTTCCCTTCTCTTGGAGCGTCTCTCTGTGGACTACGGGAAGAAGTCAAAGCTCAGTTTCACTGTCTACCCGTCTCCCCAAGTTTCCACTTCTGTCGTGGAACCCTACAATAGTGTCCTTTCAACCCACTCCCTCCTTGAGCACACTGATGTTGCTGTTCTACTTGACAATGAAGCCATCTACGACATCTGCAGGCGTTCCCTTGACATTGAGCGCCCCACTTACACCAATCTTAACCGCCTTGTCTCTCAGGTAACTTCAAGCCCCTTTGATCTCTCAACATCTGACCTAAGTTCAAGCTGCTAGTGGGTAATTGGGGAAAGTAATCTTGAGTTTTGTTCACTTTAGGTGATCTCATCTCTCACTGCCTCGTTGAGGTTCGACGGTGCCCTGAATGTGGACGTAACTGAATTCCAGACCAACCTTGTGCCTTACCCGAGGATCCACTTCATGCTTTCCTCCTACGCTCCAGTCATCTCAGCTGAGAAGGCCTACCACGAGCAGCTCTCTGTGGCCGAAATCACCAACAGCGCCTTCGAGCCTTCCTCCATGATGGCCAAGTGTGACCCTCGCCACGGGAAGTACATGGCCTGCTGCCTCATGTACCGCGGAGATGTCGTCCCAAAGGATGTTAACGCTGCAGTCGCCACGATCAAGACCAAGCGCACCATCCAATTCGTGGACTGGTGCCCTACTGGATTCAAGTGCGGAATCAACTACCAGCCTCCCACTGTGGTCCCGGGAGGAGACCTAGCGAAGGTCCAGAGGGCCATGTGCATGATCTCCAATTCCACCAGCGTCTCCGAGGTGTTCGTTCGCATCAACCACAAGTTTGACCTCATGTACATGAAGAGGGCTTTCGTGCACTGGTACGTCGGTGAGGGCATGGAGGAAGGAGAGTTCTCCGAGGCCCGGGAGGATCTTGCTGCACTGGAGAAGGACTATGAGGAGGTGGGAGCAGAGTCTGCCGAGGGTGAGGACGGGGAAGATGATTATTGATATGATTTGGGTTTATTGCATCTGCGTTTTGAGTTCTTGTGTCTGCTGTTACATGGTGTGTCTGTCTATCGTGGTTATCTGTTAGAGTGTGTATGTTCTCTCTTTAGCACAATTTATAGCACTTAAATGTCAGAGGGCTTGTCGACCATGCCGTTCCTCAGTACCTCCCGAAAAAATTGTCTACTAGAAATTGATTGCAGAGCCGATTGATTCAAGCTCATCTTTGAAACGCAAAATGAGAACCAATTCTCCATGTACGACGTTGATGACTGCAAAAACACAAATCGAGGCCCATCAGATCGGAGCATGCTCTTCAAGGCCTCTCCCAACGACAGGAAAACACGTAGGTTGGGTCGCAGGAAAAAGGACTACTGCTGAACAACTCTCACTCTCGCCGTCTCGTTTTTCTATGAGTTGATGATACTCGGACCATTCTCAAATGGCTTTCCCTCAATCCTGCGCTTGCTAAACGGTCCGTAGCACAGCAAAATGACTGGGGAAAGTCCTGGAGATTCATCCACCCATCCCAACCAGAGGATGCCTCCGTTGATTAACCTTCAATTTCTAAAGGTGTATTACTTATACTATATATATAATATATATAATCAGACGTTTATACTAGCCGCTACCAAGGAGCAGTCAACCAGGTGCTGTGTTTATATACAAAACAGCAATCCTAACCCAGAAGTCGTTCAACTGACAAGCTAATGTGTTGAGCTACTAAAGCTGTCACAGACCACTCGAGAGCTTCAACACCTATGGTGGCCTCATCCTCCTCAGTCCTCCCTCGTCAGCTCCTAAGAGCTTGCAGCAAATTTACAGTGTCTTGGAGGCAGGCGGGCATCTGATTCATGCAGCATTTCGAGCAGTAAGTAGATCCTCAGTAACACTAATCTGGAAGCGTCCGTCGGACCGGAGAGGCCCTCACAGACGAAAGAGATAGTCGGGCACAGGAGAGGTTATTCTATCGGAACAGATCTGAGAACGACCACATTATGAACTTAGCGAAAATGTCAGACTCGAGGAACTCGATGTGGGCAGCACGGCCAATGAATGTGTTGAGGTTCCTCCCGTGCAGGGAGGAGTCGAAGTTGACGTCGCAGCGCATGAAGACTCGGTGCTCGGACGACTGGGCACGAATCTGATCCAGGCAGTCGTTCAGCATCTCCAGAAAGACTTTGCCCTTCTTGGAGTGGTCGGTTGCAGATGCCTGGCAGAATTCTATCCGGGCTGAATGATAAGGAACGTATCCATCCTGTCACAAACAGATTGCGCATTACTACACAATAAACGATCGGATTTAGAACAATATCAGCTTAAATCAACCAGTATTTCCAAGCGGGAGTACTCAAAAAGGATATGCAGAAAAGCCCGACACAATGGTGGAAAGGTGTTCGGATTCAATAAATGAAAGTGAAAAACGGCAATTTCACTCTCGAGAGTAATATGACTGACAGCATTCACGTAGTTGTCTATAAAAAAGAAGTCCCAAGTTTGAGTACCATTTATTTGCCTTCCCAAAGAACCAATACCTGTGGTGAGGATAGAAGGACAATATTCCTGAAGTTCTCCAGCGTCTTGTGCTGAAAATAAGAGGAAAAATGATCCTCCCTTAAAATCTGAAGACTTAAATATCCCAATTGCATATGACCGAGAGAGAACGCAGTGCTAGGTGGGGAGAAGGAGCTTCCCCGACAAAGGCCCACAGATTTTTTCACTTACCTTACATAGTTTGTAAAAGAACGTATTTCGAAGATCAGGATCATCGGTGAAAGTAAGCTGATGAATACACTGAGTGCCCTTCAGCTTCTTCAAAAGCCACAATCCAGAGTTAAATAATGAGTTCGAACTGTACAGATAACCCAAGTGCGGCCCAGATATCGAAATGTACGTATGGAGAAATCTTAGATAAGGTTCCATGATGCCCTCTGCACATATAAAAAGCAAGAATTTCACTTAAAATATCTTTTTCATGAATGAATTTCACTTAAAGCAGAAATGACAAGAAAGGGACGGAGTTATAAATAATGGGATGCATACCTGTCAATGCAGTTCTGATAATAATATTCCCAATAGAGTGTCCAACAAAACTGAGCTTGATATTTCTTAAGCTTCCCATTCTCGTGATTTTATCCATTTTCTTCTTTAGAAAAGCTATCACTTCCTGTGCCAACCTCTGACCCATTTCTCTGAAATCTCCTGATGTTTTGTCTTCATTTACCTCTGACATGAGAAATTGTATTTTCGGATCAATCAAGAGCCACTGATTCCGGATGAGCCTCAGATCAAGATGATGTCCCTATTCAAATTTGCATAAAAGGCAAAATCAATGCTTAGTAGCAATAAATTGATTTATCATAGATTAAATCAAGATTTATGGAAGAAGCTAAGAGGGTAGCCATATACAAATTTTATTATAGAAGATGCAAGAGTATCCATTTCCCACAACAAAGGAAACAATTCTCAAGAGAGAGCTCATCAATCTTTCAACCTTCTACTGATTATGAAACTCAAGTATAACCACACTGAATTAAAAGAAAAAAAATGAAAAGAGAACCTAAAATACAGGCCAGTTAATCCTAAAAGAAAAAAAAATGCAAGCCAATTAAATTGACTGAATGAAATAAGAATCCTCTTTATAATATAAGCGAGGAATATAATCATGTTATAGGTTATCTCATGGCATGAACAAGACAAAGACCATCATAGAAAGGAGAGTGACCAAGGGAAACGCTATACACAATTACAGATTAACAGCATACCTGAAATCCATGTACAAAAACAACCACTTTCAGAATACAACCATTTTGCTGTGGCCCAGCACCAGACTGCTTTTTTGTAGTTTCAAAGCTGGACCCACTGACGAATCTTGCCGAGTCTTTAAAATCAAAATGACTGAAGTATGAATTGGCACTAATTGTTCTCCTAGGTGCATTGATAACACGCTCTACAATGACAATAGGAATATGGGAAGGATCTCCAAATATATGCAGATCTTGAATTGATCGGTGATTTATCTGCAGGGATGTGAAGCTTATGAGAATGAAGTCAGAAAGCTGAGGAAAACGACCACAGAGAGAGAGAGAGAGAGAGAGAGAGAGAGAGAGAGACCCTCATTTGTGCAATACTTTGGCGATGAAGCTCAGCTCGCATAGCTGCACTCTGGGCTGGCTGTTAAATGATAACGATGTCAGATATGCTGAAGCCAATTAAGACTGACCACAAGTGAAAAGGCAGAAAAAAGAATCATTGGTTTTGATGTCTTACATCATCTACTTTCCACGAACTTGAAACTCTCTTGTGGTTAGATGGCTCATCAGACCCACTACTTATATAATGATGGGGCATCTCAACCTTCGTATACACCATCCATATTGACCATTCTGCTCTTCGATCAATAGCCCACGCATCACGCAGATACTCCATTATGATTGTTTTGTTTGCCCTGAAATATGTATAAGATTATATTTAACAACATCCAAAGATGACAGAGCAAATGGTTCGCTTGATGCAAATGCATCAGATTTTATTGAACATAGTCTTGTTTACCTTGGCCATAAAAGAATTTTTGTTGGCTAGTAAGAAACAGCCAAATACATTTTGACTAAACTATGAGAGTTATCTGTTTAAGCAATTAAAGAGAGTAGTATGACACCTGTGGAACTTCAAGAAAGTATTCCATAAGTACAAAATTTGATTGCCCAACAAGTGAAAAGTATGCATCAGAGAATTTCTAGATAGGGAATGAAGCAATCCATCATCTAATAAGTCTTCACTTTGATTTGCACCCTACAAAAATGCCAGAAGAAAAACCTCGTTAGGAACAAAATCAGTTGGCAGAATCTTGAAAATAAATCCTCCATTCAACTAAATACAGTAGGGACCTCGACAACATTTTGTGGCTTGCCTGGCCCAGAAGCTTCATTATCTACAGCATCCAAATTTGCTTGCAGATAAGACAAATCCTTATCATCCATCTCTGACTCAATATCTGAGAAATCAACAGGCCGGTCAATAGCTTTGCTAAGAGTTTTTAGTTCTTCAAGTAATATGTCCCGAGCTGCCACCAAAGCTCTTAGAACTGCAATATGTTTTTTGTCTACAGAAGCCAATTGATCCAGAGCCTGGTCAAGTACAGATTGTCAATACATGAAGTCCCTGGGCAGGAAGTAAGTAATGCAGATAGAAAGATTTCAAGCAGCATGAGAGTTGCTAAGATAGTTCAACAATTTTTTTCAGATGAATTAGATAGTTCAACTTTTTCTTATAGAAAGTCAAGACAGGACCAAGTTGTATCATCTTCTACATCAGTCATAGGCAGTTACAGATCATCACATTTGATCAGGTTTGAACATTCCAATGGCAAGGAATGCAGTCCATATAAAACATTTAACCTACATAAGCATTGGATCTGAGGAGATCATTTCCCACTTTGCCACTGTACATTCAACACTGCAAGTAGAGGTCATGAAAACAGGTGCTGCACTAATACATATAACTAATCTAGCGCCTTCAAATTGAAGTCAATGAGATCCTCATAATCCTTTCTATTATCCAAGTATGATTTTCATGAGCTGCCTATATGTACTTTGTGCCCCACAGCAAATCCTTTTTCTACCTCCCAAGGAACAAAAAATATCCATCCGATGCCTTTAGTGGTACACTTCTTCTCTGAATGTTTCTTTTTCCATGTATCTCAAGCAACCTAGACTGCTGTTATTTGCTTCACGCAAACATTAACTTTTAATTTATATTTTTATAGAATAGTGAAACAAAGCATACAGGTTCAATATTCACTGCAATTGAACTCCAAATACAGTCATGCAGCAAGATTCTCCCAGGAGTAAGTGGCAAACAGACTAGATATGATGACAGCAAACAGGTATAGGAGAAAACGTACACACGACACAAACTAAATTTGAACTTTGATTTATAATAGAGATGTAAACAGTATGAGAATAAAAGACAGTCACCTGGCCCAGTCCAGCAAATCTCTCACCAATTTCAACAGTATGAGAAACGCTGATATCAATAAAAAAAAATGTTACTAACAAACTACAAAGGCTATAAGAGTTGGATAAGATAAATCACTGCATACTCAAATTGAAATCCAAAATTTTTAAAATTGACAAGGAACAAAGATTAATATAGATGAAATTGTGACAGACCTGGGTACCTTCGGAGGTGAAACAAGGGAACCAGCTTTTAACAGACTGATGTGAACAGTCATGTCAACAAGCACAGCATGGAAGGCATCAAAATGGACAGGGCAATATGAGTGTAAACCAAGAAGAGCTCTTGGAGGAATTCGGAACTCGTGAACAGCAGCACTGCAAGCATCTAGAGAGGTATGCACTGTGGACCTTCACATAAAAAATAACATTATCAGTTTCATTCTATCAATATTGTCCCAAAAATTATATAGTAGTCTCTCCATGTTTTTCCAAGGTCAAATCCAATTTCAATCAACCTTTCTATGTGCTAAACCAGCCAGCAAAAGATTAGATAACTCACCCATTTGCAGAGATGGGAGCATACATGAGTTCAAACTTCAATATGATAGCAGATGTGGATGGACTCTGAAAATTGGGCAGTAGTAAGATGACAACATGTCAGGTTCTTGACTTAAATTTGCCATATGGAATAAAGCCATACATTAACTGATAAAGGCAGTTATCTTAAATTATATATTCAAATCGGGTAGTTTTTGACATGTAGAAGGCATCTTTTCCTCGCATTAATTCTTTCCCTCAAATAACTGTGCAAAAAAGAGATCATTACCTCAAATTTACCAATAAAAAAGTTGAATGAGACCATGACAGACAGAAGGACATCCTGCCTAGCATATTTTATGCGAAAAGGATGTGTAGAGAAACTGTTTTCTGTGTCATCAATCGTCCAAACTCCAACTACGTCTCCAGGACCGAGATCAGGAGCTGCAACTCAAATATATTTGTTCTCTTCTTAGTTCTCAGTTCCACGACTACCCCAAAATAAATCAAATCAAACTCAACTTTTACAAAAGATCAAATTCCATTAAACATTTAAATCTTAAATGACAAGAATGATCACTTAGTACAACTTGTTTCTTCACTCCAGAAATTTCTCAGAGAATCCAAGTGTTAAATGTGAGCAACTATTGAACCAAGCATTCATAACAGCTTCTAAAAAAGACAGCATAACCATGGAAATAAAATGTTCATACAGGATACGTTGAGTTTATTATCTTGGAAACGAGAATTCTATAGCAATTCCAAGTTTGAATAAGTTGAGGGTACAAAATTTACAATTTCTCTTTAAATCTAAGAGTCGATGCAATTAGAGGTATGAAATGATAAACTTCTCAACATAAATCTACAAACAAGAAGTCGATCACATATCCTAGAATATTTCTTGTAATATCCAATGACCAATCAACATAGAACATGATAAGATATCAATACTACAGAAAATTTTCACCACATCAAGTAGTATAAAACTTTTTGGAAACTTTATAGCATTAGTAGAAAAAGAATGGAATATCCAGAAAGGATCTTGAGTAGTAGCTTTGACCCAATTCACATAATTGTAAAACATAATTTCACACGGGAAGATTTTTCATGAGATTTGACAATCAGCTTGCCACTAGAAGTAACTTACTCCTTGATCCAACCTTTTTTCCCTTACTCAAATTACACTTGCAAGATAATATGATATCCATTATAGGTAGTTCCATAAAGATTTGACTCTGGTATCACTAACACGATTACCAATGAAATAAGCACATTTCTTGAAACAAGAAAATTTTAAAATTTTCTTAGATGCATACTGCATCCATCTTCAAAGGCCAACTAAGTCTAAATCAGAACATGAACTAGCCGAGACCTTAATATGCAACAAGATATGCATCTTCAATTAACAAATCAGAATCTCAAAAAGAGAAATTTACAGAAATTTCGCTCATAATTAGATATCCAAGCAAAACAGCATAACTTAAACTTTCATGATTACAGCATCTTTTTGCAGGAAACTAAATCAAAATCTCTTTAGATTCTGCAATCTCATCAGAGCTTCAAGAAAACTAGTAAATTCTGCAACATACCCCCAATAGTTAAACCAATTGATTTTGAAATTGTTTAAGTCCAGCTATGGAAAAATATCAGACATTCAAAAGAAAGGGAAAAAAAATTAAAGACCCTGTGAATGTCGCAGTTTTATGTTGATTGTACCAAAAAATGTACTATTTCTTTTTTACACTTCTTAGTCTCCCATACATCTTATATTTCATGAAAACATATATGCAAGAGAGCTTGGAACTCAACAATATATTACCTTCATATTGAACAACTCTAGCTGGAGTTCCTGGAGAGGAATACTGGCTATCCTCCCATCTCATGGTAATTTTGAGTTGATACCATCTACAAGTACATAAACGTTGTAATGAGACCAAGTGTACAATTCTCACAAAATCTAAAAGAACCAAAAACAAAAACAATTAAACAATTAAAGAGAAGTGAACAATTAATACTTACCCTTGTTGAAAAAGATCCAAGTTGTGAAATCTATGGATATAAATGGCGATCTCCTGCATCGTATCCATAACAATTGCCGGATTGACCTTAGCTGGGTGTGGTTTGGCATCAGGTAACTTCTTCAGCGTGAAACTTTTATTGTTCAGACCAATTAACCACCCAAGACGCCGAAACATAAGTAATTCGGGATGCCAAATGTTGCATCCCCACTTTGCACCAAACTACAATTGCAGGACCAAAAGATTCTACTTATCCAATCTTCTACTCACAAGGAATCTCCGCACGTGCGCCAACTACATCATTCAGTGACTTTCAGCTCAAAAGTAGAAATTTGCCCTGATGTCGGGTTACACCACCGATATTGCTCCTATAGAATGTTACGCCCCGATAAACTGAAAAATTAGGGCACTTTCATATAATGAGAAAAAAATTATCAACGTCACTTTTGGAAAAATTGTCAACTTTCGACATTCATTTGCTCGAAAAAAAAAAGGAAAAAGAAGAGAAACTAGCATGATTAACTGGTGAAAGAGGCAGTGTAGATTTCTAGTTTTTCACAATGCCATTTCATATGGAAAAAGGAGCGGTGCTTGGTTGGATATTTAATGTCTGAATACGAGGAGACAAGCAGTTATCCGGATAAATCAAAGGATGAAGAGAACATAGACAATGAAGCCTCCGTGATAGACACGCACAGAAACGTAGAACACCATCTCAATGAAACACGCCGTAAGAAGCTCAGAAAAACACTCTTTTTACCGCCACAAAGAAGCACCAAACAACGGCATTGTATCAAGAGGGAAAGAGACAAATCGGCTGAGGGGCCTTTTCAACATCGAAACTGAGGCAAACAAGAAACAAGATCAATGCGAGAAAAACCTCGTCCTCGAACTCCGCAATGCAGGAAGGAGATCGCAGGGAGAAAACAGATGGGGCCTTTCAGCCGGTCAGACTGCCCAGACCAGATCTACAAGCTGGGGGCTGTGCTATCCTGAGACTTTGCTAGGGTTTCCAGCTCCAGGAAGCGACAAGAAGACGAGGAAGAATGGCAATAACCAGGAACAGAGGACACGTGAAAGATCTGTCGCAGTGAACCTAAATTGTCCCATTTGGAATGGAACACACTTTGCACAGTGCAAACGTACTGTGACAGCATTAACCGAAAATTAAATAAATTTCATACTTTTTAATCGTTAAATAATTAAAAAAAAAACGGTGAATACATCATAGTGAACTTTTTGAAGAAAAAAATTAATTACCAAATATAAAGAAATTAATATCAGATTATGAGAATTCACATCATAATCGACCAAATTGTATTAAACGCATGCCGTAACACAATTTTACAAAAAGTAATTCCATGATCGCTGCTCCGAAGAAACGACGGCGTTTGGTAATGAATGCTTGGTGCTGCCTGTCTTAGGTCGAAGATCATTTTAGCTGATGTCCAATCCCAGTCAGTTCGGCGCATTTTGAGTAATCTTGAAGTTCAAGCTCGAGAGTAGTCTCTGTCCACAAACCGGATGACTGCGATCCTGGGTGAGGCCTAAGTTTCGACATTTCATGATCTTTTGCTACGGACATGGATAAAGAGACGTGGTGTTTCATGCTCAGCTCGACCGCGGGACCGATGGGGATGCGTGCACGCCGAGAGCATGACCGCATCATATCCTAGACCGTGAGAGTAGCTAGATGTGGCCTCCTACTCCGCTCGATACTGATCTAGCGAGGGATCATTCAGCGTAACGGTGTTATCACGTGACAATGATGATGTGATATATCAAGTCAGTAAATGTGGTATCAGATCAGGCGGCATCGAATGCCTTGCTTGCGTAGTTGGGATGAGATGGATGGCTTGCACGCGCAATAAAGGCATCTCAAAGGCGTCCCGACCGGGCATCTCAAAGTCAGCAAGAATCATGACCACTTCAATTATATGTCCTCAGTACTTCATTACTTTAGAGCTGAATCCAAGCAGTGCATCGCATCGGCCAATCGTCTAGTTGGGCTAAAACTCTAAAATAAATGCCAAGGGAAGCCCATTGGTGGGGTCAATTCGAGCTTGCAGGGGCTCTCTGGGCTTCCCCTGAATGTTTGGGCCCAAGCCCAACTCCCCCATCTTGTAGCTATGCTATCTCGGCACACAAGGTTGATGTAACCGAAGGAACAGCGTAACCTGATCGAGTCAGTTCCACATCACTCGCCCTCCATGATTGGAAGAGTTCTTATCTTTAGTGGGTGAAGAAAGCTCACACCGATCCCGCCGAGCATAAGTCGCCGCACGTTAGAACACCGAGGAATGACGATGGATCATCTACGAGCCGTCTGAGCCGGTGAATGAAGTGCTCATATGATTAGCCGCTTGTATTCTGGGGCACTGTCCTTCGGCTTGGTTTTTGAGGGTGGACATGAAATTATTGCCCGTAATCATACCCTCGATCGATCAATAATTCAAGATCCATTCTTGAATACCATATAATAAATACTGTAAAAAACACACACACACACACAAGAGTCATCTCTGACAGCAAATATATATATATATATATATATATAAGTGTGTGTGTGTGTGTATAAGATGCTCGAGGCTAGTTGTAGGTATAACACATAAAGCCAACATGTGACCACCACTAGATCCCTACTACTACTGCACACACACACACACACACATATATATATACGTGCATAATTTTTTGTACGTATTGGTAGTCAATTGTGGAAGATGGACTGTTGCGGGTGGAAGTTCATGCGATGGACCCCCATGACAGATGATTCCTCCGCCCTTTCTCTCCTCCACGATACATACGGTCAAGTTCGTCGGTCCACATCCGAAAGACGCGATATCACACCACGCCCTTTTATCATGCATCCTCAAGTAACGCGTAATTCCAAAATGGATGTGAAATCCAGCGTGCGCGATGATCTCTAGATGATATATTACATATTTGCTTGCATGTGCTTTGGATTTCTTGGCGTTTGTATTTATTTATTTATTGTGAGGTGTGCTTCATGAGAGCTGAAGCAAGCCATCTTTTCGTTCATTTAATGTTGGTGTAGGTTAAAAACAGATACATCCGGATTTGGATGATATATTATTTAATAAATTAATATAATAGATAATATTAATTATGTTATGTTTCATCTCATCGATAGTTATTATGATTACACTTTATTTATTAAAAAATATAAATAAATATATCTATAAAGTCCCTCTCTTCATGTGGTCAGCACGTAACCATTACACGAACCATGGGTATCTATGTATGTCCATATGCTAGCAATGATTGAGAGTCGTGAATGAAGTTGAAGTTGAAGTTGAAGTTGAACTGAACCACGTACTTAGAGAAGTGCACGTACGAAGGTGATCATCATATCGATCGATAAACGTTTATCGGCTATTTATTACTTCACCGGCACTATCTCTTCCCGATGTAGTTTTTTATTTTTTTTTATGGGACTGACGAGATAGACACGATTAATTCCGGTAGCTAGTCGGCGCTCGGCCGGACGACGCCCTTGGAGCTGACTACTGTCATTAGGGTTTTATAGGAGCGGTTTGGGATTCCGCCGTATACGTGGTAGAGGGAGTGGTGAGAGCTCGGACGAATCCATACGAATCTGTTTAGAGTAACATGACTTGTCACTTCCATATAAGCATCATAATGATTTCATAATATACAAATCAACATCCACGTAATTTAATAATTTATTACAATAATAATTTAAATAAAATTTTAAAATAAAAAATAAAAAATAGATTATTATAAAATTTTTATCATAAATTTTAAGATTTGACCTGTTCAACTTACCATATGTTCTGCTTAATGAACCCAAAGATATTACAATTCCGATTAGATCCATCCACGTCGGCCAATTCCAATTTAATTGTCATACTCAATTGATCTTATAATTTTACCGAGTGAATTAAAAATTAT
>CXYZ01013015.1:44206-80716 GCA_900006705.1 Sonneratia caseolaris | reverse complement strand
TAAAAAATTAGTATAATATATTTATTTTATTTTATTAGACTTATATTCATATTTTATGTTAAATTTGATATTAATATAATGATTATATTAATTATTTTTATTTTAAATTATAATTAAATTATAATATTATGTAAATCATTGGTAATATTATATTATTAATATTATTTATTAAATATACCATTCGATCCAGTTAACCCCCGGTTCAATCTATTAAACCTCCGATCCGATTGACCCATAAATTTATAAATTCATACTTTGACCGATTCTCAATCTAATCCAATTTTAAAAACTATATCGGTGGCTGGCCCCGAATCAATGTATGGGTTAAAGAGGTTTTGTAGGGTCAAAAAGGGGTCGAAGGTATATATGTCTAGCAATAAGGACGGCTACGAACTCGAGAAAGTGAGAAGGAGCGATGCCGTCGGTAGATTTTCAACGCTCGCCAGTGTGCGCTACAGTAAGCTATCATTGTAGATGGTAGCATTAGGGAAGGACTGAGGAGACATTGATTTTACACTCTTGCGATGGCCAACAAACAATATGTCCAATTACCCTTTCGGTCGTATATAATATTCAAATTACGGTCATCTTAGGCTCTCGGTGGAAGTTGTCGTGACTGCAAATAATCTTCTCGGTTCTTTTGTCGATTGTGTTAAGTCCGTCGGTTAATTTTTTTTATTTTTAATTTCGACGGAATCATTAGCTCGAGGCTTATGTGGCAATGACGTAATGGTAATTTGATAATTTTTAGAGAAAACTGTTAAAATAATTCTCCAATTTTTAACTTAGTTATAACTAATTTTTTACAGTTACCATATCACTCTTCTAATTTTTGTACCCACCATTTTAATCTAACATTTCCCAAATCCCCATCAAAATAGTATGACCATCAATGGTATTACATGCGGCTTTATGAAAATATGACGTGACTAATCACATGACTAGATATTATCTCACGTGATAATAAAAATATTGTTCATTTGTATGTACCAAATAAAATAGCCATGAAAGGTAAAAAGGAATTATTCCTTACTACTGGTCTCCACCTCATCTCAAATTAGAAATATTAAATGGACCGGGGTAGCCTATAATTGAACCGTCCAAACTCGGAACCGATCCGGAGCACTGCTAACCTGGCACAAAACTGCTCTCATTGGATTTGGGGTAGTTACATGTCAATTTAAAAATATGGACCGGTTGAACCATAATCGGTACAAACTATTACCTCTATTAAATCGGCTCGGAATCATTGAAAACCGGCCCAAATCTCCAAAATCCTGCAAATCAACTATCGGATTTTGTTGTGCCAATTTCAGATTTTTTTTTAAATTAAAAAAGATGAACGGTTCACTAGTCAAACCAGTACGAACCTTTAATCAGCTCATTTATAAACGGTTTCGAATCCGTTTATATTTATTTGAACCGTAATATGTAACCGGATTGACCCATTTGTTTAATGGGTCAAACCGTAACTGCATCAAACAGTTCCAAACCCATTTTAAATTAGTTTGGATCGCACTTTTAATGTGACAATGTTGCATTTCCATAAACGGAAAGATAACACAGTTGATGGCTAAATCGCTTTGATGAAGATTTGGTAAATGCTGAATTAAAATGGTGGTTAGAAAAATTGGAAAAGTAACATGATGGCCGGTCAAAACTTGGAGGACTGAAATGATGGCTAGAAAAATTAGATGACGGAAATGGTGATTGACAAAACAAAAATGAAAGGATGATTTTGATAGTTTTTTCTAATTTATAATAAAATAATCCTATAATAATAGACTAATATTCCTCCAGTTGCCCATCAATAATAATAATTCTCAAACCAAAGTATCCCCTGAGTACTGACTACAGTTTGGAAATTCCTCGATTCCAATAAAATAATTAACAAAATTAAATCACGCCTCAAATGAAATCTCCGAACGCGTTCCAGGCTGCACACGTCATCATTCACGGGGAGCCGATGTGAAATGCTCGCCCGGCGCCGTATAGCAACATAATTTTCTTCAGAGATTTTATATCCAAATTTATTCCCTCTCTTCTCCTCCTCCTCCTCTTCTTCTTTTTTAATAAATTATCCGGTGTTCCAAAGTATCTTGGGCCGCCTAAGTATATTTAGCATAGTTTTAAAAATAAGAGAGGGCCAATCGGTTCGACCGGTTCAACCTGAAACCGGTCACTCACCCCGATCCTATTCCTACAAAAAAAAACTCAATTGCACTTTCAATAAGGTCTACTCCGATTGAATTGGTCGTTTCTCAGTCCGACCGATGAATCTAATTGAACCGGTAGAAAAACCGACACACATAAAATTAAAAAAAAAACAAAAATATATTATAATGTACTTATTTTATTTTATTGAACTTATATTTATATTTTATGTTAAATTTTTATTTAATATAATAGTTATATTAATTATTTTTATTATAAATCATATTTAAATTATGATATCATATAAATGTATTAGTAATATTATTTATTAAACATGCGGTCCGATCTATTAAACCTCCGGTCCGACTCACGAACCCATACCTACATCAATTTTCGGTCTGGTTAAGTTTTAAAAACTATGATATTTAGATTTGAAACGAATTAGCATGCCAAGAACTAAAATCCTTATAACACAAAATTTCTTTATTGAAAAGACTTAAATATGAAATCTTAGTTGATTTGAAGAGATTTCAAACATCTCAACTAATTTATATTAATATATCCATATTTATTATTTGTATGAGTCGGTTCAGTGCCTCTTCACCTCAATCAAGATGTCTAGTTCAATTTTGATTCATCCAATTTGAATTCAAATCAGTTATGATCCATTATATTTTTTGAATATAGGATATCTTGTATTAAAAAAAAAAGAGTGCACCCGGTAGAACAAGGAGCATGATAGATAGATATATATATATATATATATATTTGCATGCTCCAAGATGTTTGAATATGATATAAACTAATTCAGAGTTAAACTAGCAGTTCTTTCATTAGAGTCTCAAATAGGTGATTCAATGATCAAATTACAAGTTGATAGTGTCGACGAGAATTTTCACAGGATTCTGGCTCAATTGCAAACTAATATTGAGATATGTTTTAATTGGCCAAGGTGATGCAAACTATATATATATATATATATATATATATATGATATCCTGACCCCTGTCATGTTCAATTCTTTCCTTTTATCACAGCTCTTTCTCAACATAACAGATGAATTGAGATGTTTCAACAAATTCTTTTATTGACTAGGTTTTCGAATTTAAATTTTGAAAATAAAAGAAATTTATATTGACAGGATTTTTATATTAACCTGACTCGAATTAAATTAGTTGTAATTTAATATCTTCTAAATAATAGTTGATTTATAAATTAAAAAAATCAAGAATATGTGAAAGGAGAGATCTAATAGTGAAATATTGTATAAATTGTTGCCGAAAAGATTTCTAATATAACTTTCACCAATTATTTCAGTTTTTTTTTATTGTCTATTCGCGTTCTCAAATTCAATCTTCTTACTCTTTTGCTTTCCCTTGGGTTTCGATTTAAAGCCCCTTGGAAAAATTTTATGAATCTGTCGGTGGACCGTATATGCATGTAAGCATGTATATATATCTTGTTTTAACTTATTCAATAATGCATCTCATGTTCAATGGCTTGCCTTGACCAAGCCAAGCCGATTGCATGCCAATAATTGCTACCGGACATTATTTCATGACACATTAGAACCCAAAAAAAAACACACACACACACACACACACACACGTAATAAATAACGTTCGATGCCTGACTCACACTGGTCATGCAAGTAGTAGATGTCCAAAAAAACTAGTCTAACCCTCTCCGAATGCAACACAATCTCAAATCGATTGTTATAGCCCACCACAGGGTGTGCCGCAGTCGAGAAAATAAGCTTAATTTGACCGATTTTATCTGTAGTGTAGCTGTTCTTCTGGGCTCATGGCCGGGAATGCCATGTGGCTAGGTCGAGCAGATACTCGAGCAGAGATTCGTTTTGGGATGATTGGTAGAGGGTACTAATTAAAGGCCTATGGAGAGTCGCTGGGATGAGATTCGAGCCTAGCACCTCCTGATATGAAGCTGGGAGTAATACCAGTGTCTTAGAACCCGTTTTATCTTATGGTGTAATCAGGTTAGCAATGCAAAACTTGCACTTCTAACCTGTCCAGTTAATTACGTGTGGTTTTCAAAGTCTGAAAGGGTTGGCAAATTGGCATCATCAGGTGAAGATGGCGGAGATCTGCCCAGATATGGCAGAGAGTAAAATACCAACAAACCGACTCCTCGAAAAGTTGCAAGCGACTCTTGGAGTCCATCCACCCCGCGCCCACCGCCCCACACCACCCATCCACGCTCTGGAGATTGCACGACCGCCGTAGAAAAATGGGAGGAAGTAACCCAGCGTTTGAGGGACAATAATTCCTCTCATCTCTGGTCCACGCCCGCCAACAACGTCGATCCACGTGAGTGGGGACTGAACCCCCTTTTAGGAAATCTTGAGAAGCAGAGCTATGAAACCAGATAGGAGAGGAATCTGTGGAGGAGGAAGAAGAAGAAGAAGAAGACTTGCTCAGACTTTTAGTTGACTGCCCCCGCCACCATGAACGGTGCAGAAACCGCCATAGAATCCTCCACTCTCCTGTAGCCATCAACTCAGCTCACTGTTTCGGTTCTTGACTTCCCTCTTGAGGCTCCTGTCGAGCCTCCCCCTGCCTTTTATGGATTTCCCGGTAACAGAGCACACGTATTGACCAATTGAATAGTGGGCAGTACTGCGAAGATCCTTGCTTTATAAAGGAACTGCGAAGCTCAGAGACGCAGTCTCTGTCCGAGCTCACATCTTTCCTTCCTTCCTTCCTCCCTTCTCCTCTGATTAATTTCCCTGTCTTTTTAAGGATCGGTTCACCATTAAAACATAATCAGTATATCACTCACCAACAGATAGACTCAAAGGAGTGCTGCGAGAGAGAGAGAGAGAGAGAGAGAGAGAGAGAGAGAGAATGGAGCAGAAGAGCAGCAGCAGCAGCCTCTACATGGAGCAGGGTGCATCCTCCATCAACATCGACTCAGCCCTGAAGAAGAATTTCGATGATGATGGCCGGATCAAAAGGACCGGTAATATACATATGTCCGTTGCACCTATAAAACCACATTTAACTATCACACATGTGCACTGATGTGCAGCTTCGCTGCTGCTTCTTCTTCTTTATCATCTGTCTTTACGTTTTCCAAGTTTTCCACCCCGCCGCTGATTGGACTCTTCAGTATTTCGTTCGGGACTCTCCGTTTTCCCTTTTTTTTTTTTTGTTTATTCGGATTCTGGAAAACAGATGCCAAGTTACGTATCCCAGTAGAGGAAAACGAAATGCAATACAAATGCGTCCGTTTTCCATTTCCTTCAGACATGGAAAAGGACGTTCTAGTCTCGGCGGTAGTTCAACTAGATCCTGGACTCGTTCCATTGAAGAACGCCGGCGATATTCGACTATAATTCCCGAGCCTAAGGGCTTCGATTTTTTGCTGGTGATTCAGGGACGGTGGTGACGGCGAGCGCTCACATCATAACTGCGGTGATCGGGTCGGGAGTGCTGTCGCTGGCTTGGGCGATAGCCCAGCTGGGCTGGGTCGCCGGCCCGGCGGTGCTCATGACGTTCTCCTTCATCACCTACTTCACCTCCACCCTCCTCGCAGACTGCTACCGGTCACCGGACCCCGTCACGGGGAAGCGCAACTACACCTACATGGAAGTCGTGCGAGCCAACCTAGGCAAGTCTGATTACGATGCATCCGAGAGAAAGCTGCAGCGACGCATTAACTCTTGAATTTCTTGTTTTATTTATATTTTAATTAATTATCTGTTTTACGATGGAAATTTATCAGGGGGAAGGAAAGTTCAGCTCTGTGGTCTGGCGCAGTATGGGAATCTCGTCGGTGTCACCATCGGTTACACCATCACTGCGTCTATTAGCATGGTGTAAGTTCAAATCCCTTAGTCCGGTCGGTCGACCTGGATCGACACATGTTTTTTGAGCCGATCTGGGTCGAGATTCACTGGCTCATCGGGCATTTGGGGATAGTGATGATTTGTTGAGATGTTAATGGGTCATTTACTGTCAGCTACTCTTTGGTTCTCGTTTGTCTCTGATTGAATACTGGGTTTGGGTTCGGGTTTCGAGTTAAACACAGGGCGGTGAGGAGGTCGAACTGCTTCCACAAGAACGGGCACGAGGTGAAGTGCAGCACATCGAACTACCCGTTCATGGCCATATTCGCGTGCATCCAGATCGTGCTCAGCCAGATCCCCAACTTCCACAAGCTCTCCTGGCTCTCCATCATCGCCGCCATCATGTCCTTCGCCTACTCCTCCATCGGCCTCGGCCTCTCCATCGCCAGAATCATCGGTAAGTGCTATCAACCGATAATTTATCGATGACGATGTCCACCGTTGCTGCTCATGATCACAGTTTTTAACTCCATGCTTAATTGCTATACACGTGCTTGAAAGGGGGACCGCATGCGAGGACATCCCTAACCGGGGTGACAATTGGGGTGGACGTCTCCGGGCCGGAGAAGGTGTGGCGGACGTTTCAGGCCATCGGCGACATCGCCTTTGCCTACGCTTACTCCACCGTCCTGGTCGAGATCCAGGCAAGTAGTTTCGCCCATCGCATAAGCACTGCATAAATGCCGTCAACCGTAATCTTTCTTTCGTGCCAGTCCCTGTCCTCGGAGAGTTGTGTATACTACAAATCTGACGGCCATGAGATTAGATGCCCTGAGCCACGGGACCATGCGAGGACCAACAATGTGCTACGGGGGCCGCAGAATTTTCTTTTCCGATCTCCCCAGCCGACGACCCTCCAATCTCTCCGCAATCGGTCGCTTTCTGAAAATTATCGGGTGCCCTTAGAATCCGAACTAGGACCATGCGTGGAACCATATACTATTTCTTTTGTACAGTTTCTTATTCGCTTTGTAGGAAGCATGGGACAACCTCTTACATTGTCGTGGATTTGTTGTTCAAGCGTATAATCCCGATCGATGTCGATGTTAATATATTCGACTCGACTGTGGCCCGCATCCTGATCTTTATTTCGTTGCTAAGTTTAACTCTCTCTCTCTCTCTCTCTCTTTTTCTGTGGTATCGGAATTGCAGGATACGCTGAAGTCAAGCCCACCGGAGAACAAGGTGATGAAGAGGGCGTCTCTGGTCGGAATCTCGACCACGACGCTGTTCTACGTGATGTGCGGGTGCCTTGGGTATGCCGCATTCGGGAACGATGCACCAGGGAACTTCCTCACTGGGTTCGGCTTCTACGAGCCCTTCTGGCTCATCGACTTCGCCAACGTGTGCATCGCAATCCACCTAATCGGGGCTTATCAGGTCGGGCTAAGTCAGGGCATGATCCTGAGAAAACCAACGACTATACGAGAAAGAGAGCAGCGATAATTCGGTTTCTCCTCCCTGCAGGTGTTCTGCCAGCCGATCTTCGGTTTCATAGAGAAGTGGTGCTCTGAGAGGTGGCCCGAGAACGGCTTCATAAACCGGGAGATCCCGGTGGAGGTGCCATGCTCCGGGACAACTTACTGCATCAACCTGTTCCGGCTGACGTGGAGGACGGTCTACGTGATTATAACGGCGCTGCTGGCGATGATATTCCCCTTCTTCAACGACTTCCTCAGCCTGATCGGGGCCGCCTCCTTCTGGCCGCTCACGGTGTACTTCCCAGTGGAGATGTACATCGCCAGGAAGAAGATGAGGAAGTACTCGTTCACTTGGACGTGGCTCAAGATCCTGAGCTGGGCCTGCCTGGTGGTGTCGCTCGTGGCGGCAGCTAGCTCGATCCAAGGCATCATCCAAGCTCTCAAGACCTACAAGCCCTTCAAGACCGTGTAGAAGCTGGTCCTCCTCGATTCCCTCCTTGCTAATGCGTGTACAAGCCCCATGTTCTCGAACCATATATACTTTCTGTTAACAGCCTTTTTGTTAGAAAATGGACTGCAAGATCATTTAGTCAGTATGTTTCTACTCGAGAACAAGAAATTCGTACTAGAAACTTCAACTCAATCGAGTGTTCCAACCAGGAAATAAAGGCTATGAACCGGAACATGAAATTCCGACATCTTTGCCCTCCTTTTTCTGGGGCATAATACAGGAACAAAGTTCTGCAGGTCATATGAATGTACAAGTCGAGAACGATTCACCTGGACATTGGGCAAAATTAAACCCTACACTACTACAGGATCCATCACTTGAGAAGGAATTGATACACTAGCCTGCTAGTCTTTCCACTTCTTTGCCGATCCAGCATAAGTCTTGCCACACTTACAACAGATCCGAATTCTCAAAAGTTAACGTGATGTCTCCTCCCCTGCATATCCTGCAGCAGGATTGACCTGTGAACAGGAGCTTATTTTAATGCAGTAAATGCTGAAAAGGTTGTATTGGATGCCAAATCTCGATACAGACATAAACAGGCATTTAAAGATTACCACGGTTAAGGTATCAAGTCTCTTCATTTTCCAGCATTACAAATGCTTGAATAAGAGACTGGGCGGCATGAGTTTGTTCGGGTGTCCCTGATATTATAATCACTGTTTCCATAGCTTCGGGCTCGGAACCAGTGATTGTAACTTTTGCATCAGAAATCTGCACCGTTGTTAGTCAATTAGCATGACTGAAAGACCCAGCATGACCAATAAAGGAACAAAAGTGATGTTTGTGTACTTGCAAGCATGTTGACAGCCAACGTATGGCTCGTCTTGATTAAATTGAATCCAACCAAGAAAAGCTCACTAGGACGAAGAAAGAATATGAGATAGGAACATACCATACGAATTTGTTTCAAGGAGAAACCATCTTCTCCATAAATACTGGGTACAACTGAACGAGGGACAGCAACTTCAACTGTCGTGCTTGTGATGATGGCTGGTCCAGCTCCTCTGCAGAGATTGAGATTGGAATCAGCCAGAAAAATACCTACAGCCCAGTGATATTGGCAGCTTGGACACAACGAGAGTTTTCAAGACATCATGAAAATTAAGGACGGAAGAGCTCACCCTACAAATCCTGGGAGTCTTCTTGGAGGACCTCCTGGGAAATCAGCAAAGCCGAAAGGACCACCATTATCTATTGGTCCCTATAAGTTAGTTCAACGAAGAGTATAAACACAAAGTCCTGATTTTATGCAAGACTCAGGGTTAAAATTACAATTACATTCAACAAGCATCATCTTGAAGGCGCTATACCTCTGGAACCCATGGCCTTCTATCCAGCATATGTAAGGGCAAGCGTGGTCGGAAAATATCACGCACAAAAGGAGGAGGGTCATCTGGGGCATGAAAACCACCAGCCACACCAACAGGGTTGAACTTGTGAATTGAGGGGCCAAAATTAGGATATATTCTACAAGGGGGAGAGAGCTCCCTCCGCCTCATAAATGACGGCAGGGGAGGGACTGGATCAAAAAGAGCAGGATTTGGTGGGTGGTCGATAGATGGAAACACATCACGGAAAAAATTAAATTTCAACCTATCTGTTATCTGCAAAAGAGCTTCCTGAACTGCATCATATCCTCCATTTATCTGTCACAAAATTAATCAAAAACAATGAAGGGAACATCAGGATGGTCTCATTAAAGAACAACCAACAAAATGTAAAGATGCATGGCTCTAGGCAGTACAAATAAATAATCATTACAAGGTAATGAAAGGAAAGGGAGTAGCCCAACCGCCTACCAATTATTATGAGTTGTTAGATAGCTCAATGCTTCTAGGTAAAAGGAAGCTAAAAAAAGTGTACAAATTTTTGTGAGGTCACTGGTGTGCCTGTCTTTCCTTTTATAGATTCTGCCAGAGAACCTCCCCTTACATAGCAATTTCTTAGAATTTACTCAAGTTTAAAGTAATGGACTTTATTGAATGAACGAGCATAAGATCAGAATTCGGAAATTCACAAATGTGAACACGGTGAACCTACTGTGTATCTGCATTACTGAAGTCAGCTCTTCTAAAACTCCTACAATACACAAAAATGGCAGAAAAGAGAGAACATCAACTTCTTACTTGTACAGAGTACATGAATTGACTCTACGGACCAAGTGCAACAGTCAGAATAATAATTTATTGATCAGAAAACATGGCAAAGATTCTAATGAACTCACCTGGACTACTACATCATCTTCAGAGGCACCCTTTGGCATCTTGTCCTTCCCCAGTACACGGATATGAGCCCCACTTGACTTTCTCATCTCGGCTATGATAGAACCACCTTTTCCAAGAAGACAACCAATTTGATTTGATGAGACGAGAATTCGGGCCATCACAGAATTGTCCTTGTTTTCAGATGTAGGCCTCAGAATTCTATTTTGTACACGAAGAAGTGCATCTTGTACAGGTGAAACCCGGTCTTCTGGGTGCTGGGATTAGCCATTTTAATAAGCAGACTAAGAAATTGACATTGATAAAATTCACAACAGCAAAGAGAAAGCTATATTAAAATATGTGCTTAATAAAAATTTTGAGTTTCAAAAAAGTACCGCTGGCCCGGATACAACAATGATGCGGTCCTCTGATTCAGGAGTAGTTTCTAGTACTTGGATTTCACATCCAGTCTCTTGCTGAATAATGTTCACCACTGTTCCACCTTTTCCTATAATTCCTCCCACTCGATCACTATTACACAGCAAGTGGAAGCTTAGTGCTTCGAGAGATGGCTTCATTCGATTACGGAGATTGCTTTCATGAAATCTTGGCATGGGAGGAGATATATGGGGATGAAAATCACCAATACCACGAAGCCTTGAGTCAAAAGGTGCTCCCCTTTGAGCAGCAAAACACTTTGATACATGCCGTGATTCTTGCCTCGAAAATGAATTGCCAGGTGAGTGACAATTGCTTGGATTACCAAGGAACATTTCCTTATCTCGAGTTGCATTTTCTATGAGTTTTTGAGAAACAGATTGGACAGCTTTTCTGACCGCATCAACTTCTCCTGTAATCTGCATCAGCAGCAACTCGTACAGGTGATGTGTCATGAAGTTAACACACTTTTCTTTTTCCCCCATAGAACTCCCCCCTGCATCAATTTTGCTGAACAAGATTGTGTCTTTATGTTTTTTTTTTCCCATTTTTTGGAGCTACCAAGAATAACAAATTCACAATTATAGGAAGTGTTAATACGGGAATCTAGAGAAAGGGATGTTTGATTTCTGTCTAGCAAAACAAAAAACAAAATGCCGCATTCACTTTTTGTCAATCCATTCAAGATAAGAACCAAGAAAAATGAAGCATCACAAATTTTCCATCCCAACAGATGAAAGAATGGTTGTAAAATATGTTAAGTTAGCAATTCTTACCTGGACCAATTCATCAGAAGAAGATGCAAGCGGAGGAAGCTTATCCCTCGGAAGAATACGAATCTCAGCTCCACTATTGGTTGACATTTGCTTGATCACACTACCAGCCTTCCCCAAAAGGCAGCCCACTTGAACAGAAAGCACAAGTAACCTGAGGATGCAAGAAGCAGACTTATTCCTGTCCCCATTTCCATTCTCAGTTGCAGATTCTCCTTTGACCAACCTCTCAAACACAATCAACAGAGCCTTCTGCAAAGCTGTGCTACCTTCCTCAGCTTTGGAATCTTCTCCAGTAAGGGCTTTCATATTCTCGTCATCCTTACCATGTTCCTCTGTAGCTCCATCCCCTTCATTCCCATTACCCTCCTCGAGTTTGTTTTCTGGGTTCTGCTCCAAACCACTGGCACATTCTCCATCAGCACTCGAAATGATAATCACTCTCTCATCACAACCAGGGACAGGTTCATCAACTAGAATCCGGAAACCATATTCTTTGCGAATTTGCAAAACAAAGGCACCACTATCTCCTATAACAGTATCAACCTTTGAAGCAGGACAGAGCACACGAAAGGCGATGTTTGCCACGGAAGACTTAGACGAATCGCCTGGTGATTTGGCAGCTGAACTTTGCGCCTTTCTTTTGCCATTTGGCTCCGTCAGGTTCCCATCGTTTGGTCTTTTCGAAGGCGTCAGCGTGCTAGACATGTCTGTGGATTACGTTGTACGAATCAGACCCAGTCTAAGGTCAGCACATTATCGTCGCCAACTCAAACACAAGACTACAACACCAGACGCTCTAGAATAGGGGAAACTGTATCTAATAGAACATACAGCTCAAGCCATTCTCATCGTTTCCTTAATTCACTCTTCGCAATCGACAGGCACAGCGGACTAGACGAAAATACACGAGAATCACAACTCAACCCACCCCAGTAATTCCGCCACGAATCAACAAATCACGGAGCCCAAGCTGAAAAATGTCACCTTTGTCACTCCATACGCAGCAACGACACCGAAGCTGCCGCCGGGCTACGCCGAGCACCAAAGTGGAAGACCTTCGGCGTAAGGCAAAGGGAGAGGGATGAAAGAGAGAGCCAGTGGAAATGGGCTGGGCCTTGAAAATGTTAAAAGGTGGAAACAAATAACTGGGCCAGGCCCATGACAACCGTCATGACACGTGGAAAGTCAAATGAGCCCTCATTCAAGAATAAACGGGTACAAAAACACCATTAATGAAAACAATAGGAGTACTCTTGCAAATAAGTATTTCGGAGAAAAAGCGAAAAGGATATGGGGGGAATTAACTGCCCACCTGTCAAAAGGTTAACTTTTTATTTATTTATTTTTATTTTTTTATTGCGTCGAAAGCTAAGTTTGATCGATCAGTCACCGGCCTGGCACAAAAGGAAAAGTGTGGCTTGGTGTTTTAATGTGAATGCATGCCCAACGATACATTGACAATTCGCACGTGTATCCCATTTCATGATAAGTATATCTGGAGAACAACTTAATTGGGTGGTCTGCATTCCGCTCTGAAAGCTTATCTGATCCCTTCGAGAAATCGGTTCGGGCCATTTCTCGACTCCCATATCGGCATTGAACAGAAAAATATTTTTAATTTGATAGTAATGCATAATAATGCGGTCACGCTCCATTTCGAGTCGATTTTTCTTTGGCTTTAAATTCGAGCTTTCTAACATGCACCATAGTTATCACTTCCAACACTGATGAGAACAACTATGTAGGTTTTTTTTTTCTTCTTTTTCCTCTATACAAAAGGGGGCTATGGGTTAAGAAAAAGTAAAGTAAGAGATAGATAAAACTAGAAAATTAAATATTCTTACCCAAAAAATGAAATAAAGAATTTTGTAATATAAGAGAATGATAGTAATATACATATATATATATATATATATGTTTAAACTTTTTTTACTATACATAGATGAATTTTCTTATAAATTAAATGAAAATTTTATATATTTTAAAATTAAAAAAAAATATTTGAATTATACATATATCATTATAATTATAATTATTGGGAGATACGAGTGCACGAGACAGATGCCCAAGTCATGGTTAAGTTGTTCCTTTTATTCGAGCACCAAAGTAAATACCTAACTTGTAGATCCTTGTGTTAAGGGCATAATGACCCTTATTAAGGCAAATGATGTTTAATTAAGAGCATACGATAAGTGTGAGTCATACTGGCATGTGAGGATAGTTCCGAAAAAACATAACCGTACATTTTGGAGCTATATTTTGGACCGAATCAAAGATCTAACCAAAGAGCATATCTTGCCTATTGATGTGCGGTTCGGACCGTACTACCATAGCGAACCCTGATCTCTTGCAACGGTGCAATTTTCGATTGCTTGAATTATTAATATATGTGGCACGCTGAGCCAAGAAATCATGGATTAGCTTGAATAAATTAGGTTATCATGTCGACTAAAATATCGATCGATCAGGGACAAAATATATACACACATGCAATACCGCTGGCACTGTGTGGTGTGTGGATGATCATAATTAGGGCACTTTTTTTTTGCGGTGGGAAATGGATAAGGTCTACAGAGGACCCATTTTAAAAACCCTAGCTTTTTGTCCATGGTGATGCCCTTGTCCCCAGTAACCTGCCAAGAAATCCATATAGTACTCTCGGGGAATCCCCTAGTGCAAATCATCCAGGCAACCAAAAAAAAAATATCTTTTCATTGATTTACGATTGAAATTGTAAATTTATTTGTTGTAAATAAAAACAATAAACTACAACACTTTGCTACATAAAAGTTAATAATACAAGATTATATCATTTAGCATTTTACTATCGTCAATATATTTGATTATAGTAAATTTTACCACCATTTTATCTTCATGTTATATGAAACTTACAATCTAATTGAGAAATTTTTGTTGTAATTGAGATCGTTTAGGCGGCCAGAAAATTGATAATGGTCGTGTATGCTGCTACCGCTTGCTGGGGCTAGACACTCAGCTCAGCTCCCCCAAAAGTCCAAATTAATATCGCCATCGATCTTCGTAGGATACCTACCATTCTATATATACTTTCATGTTTTTGTCTGCTATTTTCCCTCTTTTTTTAAAAAAAAAGAAAATATGCGCATTGTGATCAGTATCGATTGCATCCGACACATCATATCGGGAGATTACGAAAGATGCGCCTACCTAGAGACAGGCGTGATGTCGTGCGCGGAAATGATCCTCTCAGAATCGTGAGATTTCTTGGCAACAGGAGGGCCCACCACCGTGCGTGGATACATGCCAAACAGAGTTTTCCATCCACCACTACTATCTTCATACTCTTTCAATTATACTCATAAATTTAGAAGGAATATATGATTGACCCAAATTGAAGTTACCTGAAATTATCATTATTAAGAAAATGTATTTTATAATATCAAATAAATTATGTTGTATAATTTTTTAAAATATCTTAAATTTAATTTTAATATTATTTATTTTCATATTTTATTATTTTTATAATAAGTAAATAATCTAATATAAATTTTGGAATCACTCAATAAAAAATTATCTTTACCTCGTATGCATCATCACTTTCTAGCATACCTCCCCCACTTGTTGTCTATCTTCTATATAAAATTTGGCCACCGATTTCCTAATTCTATAATTTCAAGTGCATAATGATTTTTAGCGCTTGCTTACTCTGTTCCTCTGGCGTCCGGTGGATGAACTTATTCTAAAAAAAATCACGTGCGGAAATGGGAGGAGACAGAGACAAAGCGCTCGTGTCTCTCATCCGTTGACCTCGACCGCTCATTAACGTGCCTTCTTCCAGTGGGGGGGAAAATTATGCCATCTCATCACAACAGACCGTGCCTCTTGGACTCGGAAGCAGTCCACTCCACCGAGTTAACCAAAAGAGGAAATTTTAATTGGGGGGATGCAACATCTCTCGAGTCGCGTCATACATACATCGATTACGATGGGTTCACCCATACCACCATTAGAGGATTCGTCAGCACGCAGAAGGAAGATTCTGGCGAATTATTGCGACTTCATCCCTAGATCATGGCGATGTTCGATCAGCAGACCGCGCGCACCTTCCCACAGACAGGCCCCGCGCATTAACTAACAAGAATTCACGTAGGTCAATTCCGGTCATTCAACGTGCGAGGACATCTGAGTGGTCGATGACAACTCGACAGTGCACGTAAATTGTAGAAGAAGGAAAAAAAAAACAAACAAACAAACCCCTAAAATCGTGAGAACCATGGGTTCTGTCGTGTGTGCGGTCCGATATGTAACTCGAAGGAGATGTACGAATGCCGCCCTTCATCAAGCCATTCCCAAGCTCTAATTCACTAAAATTTTCCTATCGTGTCAGACATGGTGTTCTGCAAATAGTATTAGTTAGAGTTCGCCATCGATCGCGGTTGGTTCAAACGACATCTAATACATCTCTTATAAGTATCTGCTGCCTGATTTTGTACTCTTTGTAGCTGTACCTCCAGGCATAGCTTTAAAAACCGGACCGGGCATGCCGGTTCGACCGGGAACCGGCCACTCGCCCGGTCCGGTTCTCACAAAAAATCCAATTGAACCGGCCGGTTCTCACTCGAACCAATAAATTCAATTGGACCGATGAGAAAACCGGCCAACTTAAAATTAAAAATAAAAACAAAAACCTATTATAATATACTTATTTTATTTTACTACACTTATATTTATATTTTATGTTGCATTTGAGACTAATATTATAACTATATTAATGATTTTGATTATAAATCATAATTAAATTATAATATTATATCAATTTATTGTATTATTATATTATTAATATTATTTATTAAACATGCGGTTCAACCCATTGAACCCCCGGTCCGACCCATGAACCCATGAACTTATACTTTGACCAGTTCCCAATCCGGTCCGGTTTTAAAAACTATGTCTTCAGGGTACTGGCCTGAGGCAAAATTGTCACATGGGGTAATGAAATTTCCAGTATTGAAACCCTATAGTAGAGAAGTTAATTTTTTTAAAAAAAATTTGATAAAAAGGTATTTTATATTGTAATAACAATGCGTAATATATCAATTTTGGGGCTAATACACAGAGTTTTGATGATATGAGAACTATTAATTACGTAAGCGATACATGGAAATTTTGGATAAATAGCCGTGAAAATCGTGTAAGGAGTAAGGACTCCCTGTCGGCCGCCATATGCTCCTTCTCCAAGAAAGGAAGCCAGAAGCCTAGGCCAACTCCGGTGATTTCGAGCTCCATCATTGCCGATGGCAGGCGAGTGGAGCCAGGGGTCAAGCCCCTCGCCGATCTGCTCCGGGCCACAGCCGAACGAGATGTCCCAATCATTGGATAGCTCGATTATTTTTACCTTTTTTTTTATTTTTTATAATGGAAGATTTATATTTCAAATGTTGCCAAATTAAAAGGTTTTCATGCGTACGGTTGGAGCCACTTAATCATAATTTTTAAAATTAGACCAGACTGGAATGAGTTGATGGATCAAATCAGGATTTAATAGATTAAATTATATATTTAATAAATAATATTACTAATAATTTTATATAATACCATAATTTGAATATCATTTATAATAAAAATAATTAGTATAACTATTATATTAAATATAGTTTTAATTTTTTAATTTTAAATTAGCTAATTTTTTATCGATTTAATTTGGTTCATCGGTTAAACCAAGAACCAGTCGGTTCAATTAGAGTTGACATACAATTGAATTTTTTATAGGAACCGAATCGAATGAGTGCTGATTCCTAGTTAAACTGGCCTATCCAGTTTGATTTTTAAAACTGGCGTTAATGCCCCACCATTGCCTTTTTTTCGTAGAAAGTTTACTAAAAAATAATTTTATTTTCTAAAATTCTCTAAAACACATATAATTTTTAATATTTACTAATTTATATGTGATATTTAATAATTTATTTATAAAATAGAATGAGTACTAATAGTGTTTATTTTTTTCTACAACAATTGATATGATAATAATGATTTGCCACATTTTTTTATACGTGTTAATCCTTATAAGCTATCATCACATGTCAGAGACACACGTCACATGGACATGTTATGTCAATAATTAACAAAAAAAAATCAATGATATTATTACACATAATATTTTATGAAAAAATAATTAAATACGGTATATATTTATGTGAATATAAAAAATTATATATATTTAAGTGAAAATAAGAAAAAAATCACCGAGTTTCAGACAATTTCCTTTTTGTTTTTTTTCCCCCTGTGGGGCCATTTGCTGTAGTAGTGTGTCCTGGTTCCCTCAAAAGTTGGAGTACTGTCTTCACGCCAAAGTGGCTGTACAGTACTCTCCACTGCCCTAAAGTGAGCGACCGTGTGAGTAGGACCGGACATTATGTTCAGCCTTATTTATTCACGGTGGGATGGTTAATTCTCAATCGGAATGGATGTAGGGGTGAGGCTCTCGGGGTTATTGGTGGGATCGATATTTCGAGTTAATTAGAATCTCACCGATAGTTACTCATTCACACTAGATTTGCAGTACTCGTAGACAGTGTCAAGGAGACCCTGAAAGTGAAGGAAAAAAATGGCGGGGGGGGGGGGGGGCAATCAGAGGCACATACAGTGCTCACGATCACAGGGCATCAAAAAGCAGATATTTTTGCCGTGTGAGAAACATGCAGCCACTATCATCAGTACACCATGCCCTGTCTGTCTGTCCATATCCATGACCTAACATTCAACCACAGTGGTCCGTGTGTGCCCTTTTTGGGTTACCAAAACAGGAAGTCTGTACGTACGCCCAGTTATTACATCGGTATATAAGTTAATTAAATCACTTGTAATCAACGGAACGATACATAGTAGTATATATCGAAAAAAAAAAAACCCATCATGTTAAATTCGTTATGATCTCATAAACGATCGAGCTCATTTTCACTTAAAAGTTTAAGTGAATAGGTGGCCGTACCCAATTTTTATTTAATAGATGTTAGATCGCATATCTCAACACCCGCCCTCATGTTGCAACGTGATCTACTTTGTCACGTGTCATTAAACACCCGCCCTCAACAGCTGCTTACAAGTCGGATATTCCTCTTTCGGTCTCAGACGAGGGGATAATTGGCCACGAGTCGGTCAATTTTCTTCCGTACTCAAACTTAATATCAATCAACTGACCACGAACCGAGCTTCCGGACTCGGGTCGGGTGATATGTGAGCCCACTGACTTTGATACCGTGTTGAATTCATTGTAAGCTCATAACTGATCGAACTCGTTTTCACCTAAAAGTTTAAGTTGATAGGTAGCGGTACCCAATCATCTTATAAACCTACAACATTCTCTTTATTTAATCGATGCGGGTTCGTATATCTCAACACATACATCCCACAATGCCTATTAAAACAAACCCTAATTGGACCATGGGATTCTCTAGATAACAATTCGGCCGCATAAATTGAATGGTTCAATAAGAGGAGAGTTTGGCATAGTAGTAGGCGTAGCGCTTACGAGCTTCGGGCGCATAGTAAGCAATCCGAAATTATGCTCTCATTACTAGAACTCCCTCACGTACATTTATTCCTCACTCTACCGTAACCCTTTTAAATTAACTAACCCTCTTATATATAGCTGAAAAATTAAGGCTTTTGGTGCTAATTATTCCTTTGTCATTGGTTGGTTTTAGTGAGGTGATATCCCTTTCATTTAAGTAAAATTTCGAATTTTAGTCTTATGAATAGATAGAATTTATGTTGTGAGAACTTCACCTCTTGGTGAATCGATCTAACTTGAATCAAAATTAGTCGGATCGAATAAACTCCAGTATTACTCAATGGCCTATACCAAAAAAGCAAGTTTTGTATATCTCTCAATTTAGAAACGGAAAATTAGTGGGTATTACATATGATTTAATTACCAATCATGCACATGTGTCTCCTTAATCAGCCACTGTGTAGTGGATAAATATATAATCCCTTGACAAGGGAACAACCAAAACTCATTATCAACAACTTTGTCCCCATCCATTAATTCCAATATTTCTGCTAGAAAATCATTATCTTTCCTATGGAATAATACCAATTCTCTTATATACCGGTATTGTAGTCTCATTTTGCCGATACGAGATTTCATCTCTTAATACCCGCTCTCGTGTGGTAGCGTGACTTGTATGTGCCGCGTGCCAGTGAATACCTACCTTCAACAATTGTCCATGGACCACACATTCTTTCGTGTTTGAACAAGAGGTCAACTAATCGAATAGTCAGTTGGGTTATCGATCTCAATAACTACTAGGAGCCAAACATTTTTTTGCACCAATTTTTACTAATCTTACAAGAGCGGTGGAATTATATTTAATTGAAAATTTTAGCATGAAAGAATGATCGTAATCCGTTTCTATCTTTAATCTTGTATTTTGGGTACGAGATTTCATTACTCAACTGACTTGGTAAACACGGAGCCTTATCAAGTTACTATGCTCGCTCCTCGCGGGGGGAAATACCTTAAAGATGATATGGGCAATCTATACGCATCGACGAAGTAACATGGTCGTATTAACAAGATAATAATTGATAATGAGAAGCTTAACTTGAAATTGTTTTCTCCTTTTCCCATCGATCGAACAATTGATATCAATTGTGCCCGTTTGCTACTGTCATCGGCACGCATGCAATCAACCGTTTGGAAACTGGAACCACACGATCGGGAAATGGGGACATGGTTTGTCGTGGCCCCGATGGTCCTATCTTCTACTTTTCCATCAGCATATAATATATACTTAAATGTCCCTCAATTAAATCAAGAAAGATTTAAATAAGGCCCACGATATCTTATGTGCATGTTTATTTTAATATATATATATATATATATAGATAGATAGATAGATAGACGAATTAGGTCAAGCAATGTTAAAGTGGATTAGGTTGGAGCCGGTACTCAAGAATATGAGATAATTCATACAATACTTCTGCCACGATTATATTTAGGGAGTGTCGGACAGTGGGTCTTCCATATCTATTAAATTGGGAAATTATCTATAAAATATTGTACAAAATTTCCTTTATTTATTTATTCATTCATTCATTATATTATCTTATTTCAAAAAATTACTGTTAAAGAATTCTATATATTTACATTTTTGATAATTAATCTTATATGTATGAAAATGAGATTTCCAATACTGTATGTTTAGCTAAGTGATATATCAAGGTCATGATCACACCAACGTGATAAATGTGTAATTTAACGACATCTCGCCAATTAAATTCTATAAATCTCTCTGGCTATTGCATTGACATTCATAAATCGGGGGAAATTGTGTACTCCGTGGGTGATTGGCACAATCATAAATTTTACCCAAAATAAAAATTGTTCCTATAAAATCAAGGGAAGTTGTCAAAATAATCATCTAATTTTTGATCAGTCATTATATCAATTCTCAAATTTTTTTAGCCACCATTTTAATCTAATATTTGCCAAATCCCTATCAAAATGGTCTGGCCATCATCGGCGTTATATTCTACTTTATGAAAATATGACATAACTATCATATGGCTAGACGTTATCTTACATGACAATAAAAATATTGTTTATTTATACGTCTTAAGTAAAAATAGTCACGAGAGATAAAAAGTAATTGCTTTTTACTACTAGTCTCCACCTCACCTCAAATTAGAAATGTTAAATAGACTAGGAAGGCTTGGAATTGGATTGTCCAAACCCGAAACCGGCCCGAACCACTACTAACCTAGCACAAAACCGCTCTCATTGGGTTGGGGGTAGTTACAGGTCAGTTAAAAAATATGGATCCCTTGAACTATAATCGACACAAACCGTTACCACTACTTAACCGGCCCGAAATCGTTGAAAACTGGCCTAAACCTCTAAAATCCTACAAATTAACTGTCAGATTTTTTTGTGTCAATTTAATATTTTTTTAAAATTTAAAAAGATGAATGGTTCACTAGCTAAACCGACACGAACCGTTAACCAACTCGTTTATAAATGGTTTCGAACCGGTTCATATCTACATAAACTGAGACCCGTAATTGAATTGACTCATTTGCTTAACAGGCCAAATCGTAACTGTGTCAAACGATTCCAAGCTTATTTTGAACCGGCCCAAACCGCACTTTTAATGTGGCCATGTCATATTTCAGTGAACGATCATTGATGATTGAATCATTTTGATAGAGATTTGGCAAATATTGGATTAAGATTGTGGCTAGAAAAATTTGTGGATTAACATGGTGATCGGTAAAAAAAATTAGAGGACTGAAATGATTATTAGAAAAATTAAATGGCTGAAACCGGTAAAAAATTGAATGACAGTTTTGATAGTTTTCTCTAAAATCTAACTAATAAAAATGTACATAACCCAGATCGGGCCCGTCCGACAGTCGACCACGACCGTCTGGATAAAGACCAAAGTTCTGAGTTACCCAAAAAACCGAACCATCATTTGACTGGACGCGCACCGCCGTGCGTGTCGTGCGGATCGCGATGCCAGCGACTGCGTCCAACCTTGACGTTCGTGACCAGAGCCACATTATTGCGTCTGCGTATTGGGAATTCTGGCCATGGAATCTGGAAACTTCTCGTGTGCATCAAGATGCTCATTCTTATCCGACCTGCCAGTTGGGGCTGTCTGGCATGGACACCTCATCGGATTCAGAAAATTTATCTAAGGGACAAAATTTATAGGAAGTTCAAGGAAAAGGTAATAGACTCGATTTTAGGAAGCGAGTCTATGTTAGGGTGCGAAATATTTTTATTTCAACGAGAATATGAATAAAATTATAAAAAAAAATTATATGTAAATTTCTTAAATTTTAGGCAATATGAATCAATTCAAGCTTAAATTTGATACGGCATATTTTAATTTTTGAATACTAATTTGGACGTATCCAAAAATAAATATGCTATTATATGTGCGCGCCTATATATATATATATATATATATAAATATATTCAATGGATCAATTCAAGTTGGAAATAATGTCTTCGTAGATGCGCGTGCACTCCCATTTGAGATAAAGCTTAAACCCCACCAGCCGAGCCAATTCATAGGGCTCGAACGGAGTAAATGTAAAACCCGACTCATTTTGTCTCCCGACGATACCTCTGTCGTGATTAATGTGCGTTTAATGTACTGTGCGAGTCGTTCTACGGTTGATTCAATAATCAAATAATGTTAATTAAAAGTAAAATGCACTATTAATCTCGCCTTATACAAGCCAAGTAACTTATATAATATGTCCATTTTTAGGAAGGTTAATGTGGATTTTGCTGATCTCATAAATTTAAAATAATAATCTTAAAATTTTTAATATTATTCCCCGCGATTTTAACAATTAATAATTATTAATATATATATAATTTATAAAGACAATAATTTATTCACGCATATTCCCCAACCACATTATCTTACTAATTTATTTGTAAATTAATAATATATAGGAAGTTAAAATGCAATTCTTTCCAAATTTGATATCTAAAATTTGATTAATAAACTTAAAATTATACAATATATTGTATAATATATCCAATAAATTAGTTAATTACTGCACCATAATATTAAAAAAAAAAACCCCACCCTATCGCTTCGATGCGTTCTGTGGAACCTCCACGTCATCAGCCTACGACTCAGCTGGGGCGACGACCGCGTGAGCAACACGCGCGCTTCCTGTAAGGAGCGGCCGGAGCGGGATCCCGGCCCATGCTGATGGAAAACGCGTCAGTCACTGCGCAGCATCTGGGCACCGTACAGCTCAGCACCCGCACGCACCTATTTATACACCTCACCTCACGCGATTGCCACCTTCATTCCCGTCTTCCCCCTTCGCTTCTCTCCCTCTAACCGACTCCTCTCCTTTCGCCATATCTCCACGAATGAACGCTCATTGAAAGCTCTCATCGGTTTTCGCTCCCCCTCAGAAATCTCGGTTTTAGGGTTGTAATCGACTGGAATTTCTCTGTCAAATATCCTGCCCGACTCCCTCTCTCTCGGGCGCTTTCTCTTGCAAGTCTGATCGGTTCAAACCCATCGGGCGAGCGCCCCGTTCTCAGAAGATTTTCCCTTCCTCGCTCTCTCATCAGTGTGGAAGTTGTTGCTTTTTGAAAGTTGGGATGATAGTGAAGGAGGAAGTGGGCGGTAAGGAATGCGGGGCTCTGTGTGAGAGCGGAGAAGAGAAGATGTCTTCGCAGCAGAGAGGGGAGACCTTTGAGGGAAATGCCTGTTCCTTAAGATTAGGGTTTCCCCTTCAGCAGAGGAAGCTGGTGGTTGTCGGCTATGCGCTCACTTCTAAGAAAATTAAGAGCTTTATGCAGCCTAAACTGGAGGGTTTAGCTAGGTAATCTCACAAAATGGCCTGACTCGCCCTGTGATTCGCGGTTTTTGGTTGTGGGAATTCTGGGAGGAATTTCACGCGGTCGGAGATGATTGGATTTCTATTTCAGGCAGAATCGAGATAGAAAACAATTTCTTCTACTTTCATCTGGAAAATTTCGGTCGAAATAACGTGAATTTACTCTCGGATTTCTGAAATTTTCCCAAAAAAGGATCTTTGCAAGCTGGATTTCAAATGGCCGATCATCGGACCATCAAACGTATACTGTTTTCTGTAATTCTCGGGAGACTTCTGTCTGGTTGTCATCGTGAGTAGAGAAAGATTCCGTTATAATTTAATTTATTGAATGAAAATAATTGACCCTCTGGTAGACAGAGACTCGGACTTCTTTTCCGGTTGACGAAGTTGTCATTTTGATATTTAGGGGAATCCGGGATTTTTTGAATTCAAAGAGGGGAATGGGTTGCTATCGTGAGCTCGTTTCTTCTTCGACCATACATGTCGCTTTCGCCTGGTTGGCAAAAAAATTAAGTAGGGGAATCTTCCTGACTATGATTTTGAAATGTCCGACTCAAAGTAGCTGGAAAGGATTCTTTTCTTGTTAGAAGCTCGAACTCCGATACTTCTCCTAGTAAACGTTCATCTCTATCGTAAAGCTGGCCATCAGATATTCTCTGGTTCTTTGCGTAACTGGACCATAGTCTCACTAATCAATCAGGAGAAAAAGGGACTGCTAAATGAAACTGTAGGAAATAATTTTTTGATGGTTTATTAAAGGGATCATAGTGTTTTGCCTTTTTACTTTTCCTTTTTATTGAGTAAAGCTGCATAATTTTACAGTCGTATGCTGTTTCTTGTCCACTTATCTAATGAGGATGCATGTAAATCTGCAGGAACAAAGGAATAGTGTTTGTTCCAATAGATCAAAACAGGCCGCTTTCAGATCAAGGGCCCTTTGACATAGTATTGCATAAGGTATATACTTCCTTCTGCTTGTGATTATGTTGTTGTTTCCCTGTGATCAGACAATTCTTTTCCTTAAGAAATGAAATCATAGTCTTCTTTCATGTTTTCCTATCAAAACATCGGTAACAAGTGTTGGCCGGGCTTGAAAGAAATGAACGACGGCATCAGTCATGTTCCTGATTCCTTATATTGCTTTGCTGTTTTATATTTAGTTGAACTGCATTTGAGGTAAATGATCATAAAGTTGTGGCTGATGAATTTCTTGTTTTTTCATTTGCTCTTTCCAGCTCCTAGGAAAGGAATGGCGTCAAATTCTCGAGGTGAGTTTGAGATTCATGACCTCTTTTCCTTTCAAAGCTTCTTGGTGTTCTCAAGAGGACCATTCTGTCATTATACCATTTTGTTTTACTTCTTGTGATTTTTGTCTGTGCATCACATATAATTGGCTAACATGAGATGATCACGGTGAACTGACTAAAGCGAGTCAGATACCCACTTAATTATTAAAGCTCATTACTCTGTGGCCTAACTTGCAGAGTTTTTCCTTGCACTTTCTGCCTTCATGAGTCATGACTTCATAGTTGAGGTCGGGGCCTCGGGATACGAGGAAGGATGTCACTTCTCCCATGGCCATCTAACTGATTTCGTCAGGTTTTCCTAACATTACATGTGAACATATCCAACTGTATTACATGGATTATTGTTCTTGGGTATGGTGTTAGCCTTTGTGTACGGATTGAGCAGTTCTCTGACTTTATCTAAGTTTAACATTTTAATGTAGTAATCAGCAAATTCTGAGCTAACCAATTAAATGCTCATTAATTGCTTTCTGTTGTCTCTGTTCTTAGTTGGTCTGTGCATTTGAGTATTGTTTATAGAATACAAATTGCCAAGTCATCAGTTTCTTATGAGCGTACCTTTTTCTCCTTAGACATTGTCCATGTACATATTTGACTTTTATTGGCTACCTGGGCTTTTGCTATTTTTTTTTCCTGAGATCAAGCTTTTTAGTTTTTTAGGATTTGAGGTTTGATTTGTTTGGTTTTGGTTATTGTCTATTTGCGGTGATGCAATTTGAGCGTGTTTTTAGTTATGCTTTGGTTGCTGAAGACCCTTCTTATTTACCATAATCACGAGCTATAGATATAGATATTTTGCATAGCAGAATGCAATCTGGAATTGCCATTTTGCTGATCAGGAAATTTACTCTTGCCAGTATGTTATTGATTTTATGAGAATTGAAAATAATTATGAGTCTTGTTACTTTTGAGAGCTTTCACTTATATTTTAATTCCTGAGGATGTTTGTCCTGTTCCTTCCAGTTTAACTGCCTTTGTGTTATCTATGATTCTTCATTGACTTCTTGCAGTACATGGTATCTTTTAGATTATTTGAGATTGTGATTCTGTGACATGTAATTACGAATGTTGCTGAGTGTGGAGTCTTCTGAATATGTTATAGCGGTTACTGATGTTAGCAGTTTGTCTTGTTTGACAATCTTGGTGGTGATGTCTCTGTATGAAGTGTTATTTTTCTGCCATTTTAGCTTTTAAATTTTTTAGTTTTTTTATCATGTCAATATATAACAATCTCCTACTTGTTTGTTTTACAAATTTTTGCCTGTATGTTGAACTATCAAAGTTGATATTACATGTTTTTTTCTTTGAATTCAGGACACATATTAGGATATGATTTCTTTTCGTATACTTTTGCATTATTATTATATATTATATGCAGCAATCTCAAACTTGTAATATGAAGTTTGGCTAATAATTGACAATCCCTTGATTATCTTTAATTACATTCATAAATAGATAAATGCCCTGCCTTCAACCATCTAAGTAACATGCATCTTGTATTTTTTTCTCATTTCTTTGATCCGGTCTGTGTAATATTCAGATGTTCTTACCTTTTGCATTTCCGATATATCTGCTAAATCTCCGGTATATATCTCTGAATGAAGGGCTTAAACTCTAAAACTACATGGCAAGATGTAACATGTGGATCCATCATTATGTGTATACTCTAGGAAGGAAAGATAAATAGGAGCAAAGGAAACTATACTTTATTGTAGAAAGGAATATTCTTAAGCTTTTGGTCCATTCTATAAAGGAACCTTGTTTCAAGCAGTGCCTTTTTTGTTGAGATGTTTTTTTCCTTGACCGTGAGCAAATGTTTAGTCTACTTTTGTCTTATGTGCTTGACAATATTTTGTTGAACTCATTGATGCCTGTCCATGGCTCTGCATCTAATTTTGGTGCATGATCTTGCAATCTTCTTACTACTGGGATCCTCTCTGCAGGATTATCGGCAAGTCCATCCGGAAGTCACTGTGCTTGACCCTCCTGATGCCATACAGCACTTGCATAATCGCCAGTATATGCTCCAGGAAGTTGCCTATATGAATTTCTCTGATCCCCACGGTACTGTTTTATTTTAAATATGAATTTAAATTATTAAAATACAATGCAACCTGTTATTTGTTGCTGATTGGTACTGTCAATATGCAGGAAAAGTTAGTGTCCCCAGACAATTAGTTATTAAAAGGGATGCTTCTTCCATTCCTGATGCTGTTAACAGAGCTGGGCTGAGGCTTCCACTTGGTACACTGCACTTTCTTGTAAATTCTTGTCGTTGATACATACTGTCTCTTCTTGTTTAATTAGGAAAAAGCTAGGCATGTGTAACATATCTGCACGGCATCACTTGTATATTTGTCACATCTTGCTTATTATATCAGCTTCATCCAAGTGTGATGGCTGTTCTGAATGCTAACGTTTTTCTTTTCCCCCCTAATCGTGTGTCAGTTGCTAAGCCATTAGTTGCTGATGGAAGTGCCAAGTCACATGAGCTGTCACTTGCTTATGATCAGTACTCACTCCGAAAACTCGAACCCCCTCTTGTACTCCAGGAGTTTGTCAATCATGGTATTGGAGTCACTGTAATGATAATTGTTGTCCCCTTAAGTTTGCTGCAAGTGTATGTTTTGGATTCCAATACCTTTCTTTCCTGTGTAGGAGGAGTCCTCTTTAAGGTGTACATTGTTGGGGAAGCAATAAAGGTTGTGAGGCGTTTTTCTTTGCCCAATGTAAGTCGGAGAGATCTCTCCAAGAATGCAGGTGTTTTCCATTTCCCAAGGGTGTCTTGTGCTGCAGCATCTGCAGATGATGCAGATCTGGACCCTGGTATTGCCGGTTAGTGTTTCTCCAGCTCAGTAAAGCTTGATTAATTATTCTTGAGATTTTGGATGGAGATGGGGGGAAGAGCTGAAAAGAGGTGATTTGGATGCACGTAGAGCACTGCTTAAGCAAAAGATTTCCTGGGCTTTTGAATATTTCCTCCCTCCCTAATTCTCCATAAACTTTCAAACAACCTAGCTTCCCCTAGCTTATTAAGTTCTGTAAAACACCACCTCGATGTTTGAGATGGTGTTAGGTCAGATGCTTGACATCTTAGGTAATAAGTTAGGATAGTGGTTTGGAAGCTTTGAATTTTTTAATTGCCTTTCTTTTTATATTTTTTCATTTTTTCCTTGACTCAGCTTTATTTAAGACCAGAAAATGAGCCATCTTGGCTCTTGAAAACCTGTCGGAGGAAGAATGTTTAACATCGTCTTTGTGGGCTATTTTGTATTTGCAGAGCTTCCTCCACGGCCCTTGCTTGAGCGATTTGCGAAAGAACTTCGCCGACGACTGGTAGTGACTGTGTCCAATCATTTCTATCCTCCCTCTTCTTTCTGCCCATATCTGATTATTGGAAAACTTATGGGTTTTTTTTTTTAAATTTTGCCTGTATCAGGGTCTTCGGCTGTTCAACTTGGACATTATTCGAGAACATGGTACCAGAGATCGGTTTTATGTCATAGACATCAACTACTTCCCTGGCAAGTGAAAAGAAACTCTCATCTTTAATGAAACTCAATTGTTTTGTGGGATATTTGAAGTTCACAACTATTTGGATTATATACGAGCTGTTGAAAGATCGAACGGTTCACATCCAATGTGCAGTGGCTTGTCAATTTTGTTTCATATATTCATAACAACAGGCACTTACGGCTGGTTGGATGGATCATTCCAGGGTACGGTAAGATGCCGGGGTATGAGCATATATTCACAGACTTCCTGCTGAGCCTGGTGCGGAGCAACTAAAGAGGAGAGCTCGAATAAGGAAAGCCCCACTTAATGACCCTGTCTACATTCAATCCGACTCTCACATCCGCCAAACTTGCATATGGTTGCTGCGCCACCATGTGGTTTCCCGGGCAGAAAGAAAAAAGGGCCATCGAATGTCAAACTGATCTCTACCTCCTGTTGGAAGTGATCTCTGCACTCGACACACATCAATAAAGAGGGAGGAAAAGACTCTGAGGGTGGGTTTCCGGGGAACCGTAAGTCCTCAAGCTTGGACGGAAGCTTCTGTGATTATTGACTGGTGGCTCTCGAGGGCCATTCGATCATCCCAGTGCTGACGGTGGCTGAAATCGTTTTAATCCTTGATTCTTTCCTTGTTTAGCTTTAGGCGCTCTCTCTAACATTTGCAGTTAAAGGGAAATTTGTTTCATCTTCAATAACAGTTGCATGATTTGGATTCTAGTTTATGTACATGCACGTTTAATTCAGTGCCTTCGTTGACATCTCTTCTGAGTTATACAATGGATCAAAGACACAGCGAAAACCCAGTAACCTCTGGTATGGATCTATTGTCTCCATGACTTAAAACTATTTGTCATAGATTCTCTCCACGTATCATGGAAATTTCCCAGCTTATGCCACCAGACAGCACCTAAAAGGCATTTGATTAACGCTGTTGCGACGACAATTAGCAGTTAATTCTCCAAGTAGGGACGTCCGGTCTGGTGGGAGTGGCTGGTAGACGGTAGGCTTACGCCTGTTGTCGTCCCATGGATGCGTCTGCTTCGGCCATGTCTTCTTGTGGTGCGCTGTAGCCGTCTTCTTGGGTCTGGACGAGCACTCGACGGCCAGGCCTCTGGCAACTGGCCCGGACGCCAACCGGATTACGCCACTGCTATGCACTGGGGGGCGGAGGAGGCCGGAAGAACGGCCACTCGGCAGCCGAATACAGCGGAGACTGACGTTTCCTTTGGGGGAGGTGTTGCGTCAGCTCTTGACGGACCCCTGGATCCGGATAGTGAACGTTATCCGGTGTGGGCTGGGCCTTTTAGGCGTTCTCCAATGGGCCGAATGGAGCCCATTAAGATGACCATATGCAGAACCTCACAGGAGTAATTAGGCTTAGCTCAATCTCGGGCCGGACACCCATTGCAGGCCCGTGTGTGGTGCTCAGGCCCACGATATTTGAATCATGGAGGGAGAGAGATCAAATCGTGTGGACTCGCACCCGCCCAAGTTTATGCAATGGCTTTTAGTAAGACAACCATATCATTCTAATTTTAGAGAAAGTTTCATCCTATCAGTAAATATTATGTGGTATAAAAAAAATATATAGAAGCAGAAGAAGGGAACGGCCCCTTTCAAATTAGGCTTACAGAATTTTTTTAAAAAATAATTATTAAATAATGAGAACTATCCCGTGAGCTCAATTTGTTTCTTTTGCCCCCACTCGCCCTGCGGCTCGTGCTTTGGTCGGATAACGAGCGTCCCTTTTTTCCTTGACGTCAGCATGATCACAGCATATCCTCCTTAAATTTGAGTTTTCTAAAAAAATAAAAATATATTTCCACTCTAATTAAATCAATCACATTTGAGCTGAATTAATCATACTCAATAACTTTTTGATGCCGGTTAGTTTGTATAATCTATCTATTATTCTATTCACAACATACAATAAATTATTGAATTCTTTTTGTTAATTTACGATTAATTACGAGAGACTTGATGAAAGTGTTGAATAGTAAAATTGTCATGAAAATTAATAACTAAAATAAGAAATAGAATGCGATAAAATGATTTTTCAAATAAGGTTAAGATATTCCGTGCATATTTTCAAATACCATGTGCACTTTCTCTCCTATACATTTTTTTTGGATATGATATGGTTTTCGGGAGCTATTTATTCCAACCCCTCTCTTCCATACTATAACCAACCAACGAGTATAGCCGATGTTCGAGTCAGTCCATCCTTGCAGGCTCGCGGTCCGACCCTGGTCTCCGATCGCGTTCTAATTTCATAGGCCTCCCTTGAAAAAAAAACCTGAAATAAAAATTCAAAATTAAATGCCATGGACATTTGAGAGCTGCACGACTGGCTGGCTTGAATTGAGGGGGGAATTTGGGACGTGGAAAGTCAAACAATGTCCGATAAATTATTTTTTTAAAAGAAGGAAAAAAATCAACCCAAATAAAAAAAAAAGGTCGGAGAAAATAATGAATATTCACTGTCACGCACTCACAGGGAAGTCAGGAGGCCAGGGGCCCACTCATCTCCCTTCACGTGGACGGTAAAAATACTCCCAGCAATTTATTTTTATTTTTATTTCACCTTTATTCCCCGTTCGGCAGCAAAATGACATAAACAGTTACATAGAGCGCCTGAGATTCCCCGTACGTGGACAGGAACGGAGCTCGCGTGATCCCCTGACAGGGGCCGTTTCGTCAATTTACATCTCCGGTCCACCCGTCCACCCCCCGGCCAAAAAAAAGAAAACAACTGTATGTTTTTGCTGACTCCCCCCCTTTACTTTTCACTGCTCGTGAATAATTCCCCAAATGACTGTTTTCATTCGTTCTGTACCCCTCCCCCCCCTACAAACCACGGTGCTGTCGGACGCTTCACCGAAAATGGTCCCAGTTCACGATGACATGGTGCGCCGAGCTCGTATAGTTCCGAAGCACAGTGGCCGACTTAGCCCAGTTCACTATTTATCGTTCTCGAGATCACCCGAAAATGCCCTTCGATTCTCTATTGAAAAATATAGGTCTTACCAGTTTCATGACTCTGCTTCTGTGGGTGTGCTCGTACATCTTATTTAATGTGTCCCGCTACGGTTTCCTCTTGGCCGCTCTCCGCCGGTCCATTCCACATTGAATTCAGCTGGAGGTCGAATCAGCTCCTGTCGGGTGCTCTCGAGAACATGAACGAATAAGAACCTTGTAGTAATATATTATTTACATTCTCTTCTTATACAATTTATGATTTACAATATTTTGAATAGAGAAAATTAATGGGATTAATTTGATTCAAATTTGAAATTATCGAACTTCTTAACATTGTGGGGGCGGGCGTAAAAAGGATATAAGGAAAAGGTATCTTATTGTATGGTGTCATCATCGTTAATATGAGATGAGGAGTGATAGATTTAATTGAAAGTTTCTCAATTTTTTAAAAAAAAAATTATATTTCCCTCTTAAAGTTTCTTTTTTAATTAAATAATTATTATTATAAATTTGGAAGGAAAAGGAGAGAAAAACCACGAGAGAAATCCTCTGACTCAGACAGGAGGGGGCCCGCCCCAGGTCGGGTCGGGTGAGAGCGTGACCTTTCTGATGAGGCTGGCAACCTTTAGCGCCAGGCTGTACCCCAGCTGTCTTCTCCTCCTTCTTCCCCCATCCACACACCTAAACTTAAACGACTTGACTGTAACCTCTCTACCCCTCCATCTCTCTGTCAGTTAGAGAAATCCCCACCCACCCACCACTGCAGCCATTACCATTAATTAATCCACAGAAACAACAGCATCATCAACAAAAGGTTGATGCTACAAGAAGAGCACAAACGCTGAGAGAAGAGCTTAGACCCTCGGTTGATCCACCGCCATATCCATTCACGCCATCGAAGCTACCACCTGCCTAGTAACTGCTCCAATGCCTCCTCACTGCAGCTGCTTCTTCTCCACCAGCACTGATACTTTCATCTGCTCGACTCGGTCCTGGAGCAACTGCTAGCTTGGAGTAGAAGTCGATCAGCGAGGTGAGAAGAGATACGTATGGATCCGTGCCCCTTCGTCCGCCTTACCGTCGGCGGCCTCGCCCTCAAGATCCCCGTCGCGGCGAAGCCCGCCCACTCCGCCGTCCATCCGACGTCCACCCCTTGCTTCTGCAAGATCAAGCTGAAGCACTCCCCACTGCAGACCGCCCCCGTCCCCACTACCGACGACGCCCACCCCAACCCCCCGGATTCCTCCCTGCCCCTTGCTGCCGTCTTCCACCTGAGCCGCTCCGACCTTGCCAGGTTCGCCGGCAATTCCATCTTCCCTGGCGCCGGGTGTCGCCTCCGACTGTCCATCTACACCGGCCGGCGGGGAACCACCTGTGGCCTCAGCTCGGGCAGGCTGCTGGGGAGGGTGTCTGTGCCTCTGGATCTCGCCGGCGCAGGGTCAAGGTCCCGCGTGTTCCACAGTGGGTGGGTTGCCGTCGGGAGACCTGGCACCGCGCAATTACACCTGACCGTGAAGGCGGAGCCCGACCCCCGGTTCGTGTTCCAGTTTGACGGAGAGCCGGAGTGCAGCCCTCAGGTGTTCCAGATCCAAGGTAGCATCAGACAACCCGTATTCACCTGCAAATTCAGTTTCCGCTCCACCAGTGACCGGAATCATCTTTCAAGGTCAGTTATCGTCGCCGGAGCTCCAACTTCCGGGCAGATTTACTCAGATTCTTGTCGTAGGGAAACATAAGCAATGCTGCTATTTTTGGTAATATACCCGAATATAATAACTAAAACCAAAAGCCCTTCATGGGTTTTCTGCTTCCCTGCAAGAACAATTTTCGTCCTTTCAAACCGGAAAAAAGAAACAAATTTGCCCAAAACTTGAACTGATCGATAGATTAAAGCACAGGAAAAGAAGAGGCCCGCCATTGTACGGCAAGGCAATGTACTGATCTTATTTGTCGTGCTTTAGTCCCTGCAAACTAGCCCTTTACTCTTTCTAAAGAAATCAACAGTTAGAGCGAGTGATTTACGCCCCCGATTTGAACACCATTGTCATGGAAGCATCCTTTATTTTAACCATCTAAGACCTCAAAAGTGACTTAAGTGCCAATTTCCTCAATATGGGCTAAAGCTTAGATGATTTCCCTTCAAGCAAAATCGGGAAGAAACTTACTCTTCTGCCGCGTTTTTAAGGGTGTATATATCTTTTCTGTAAATTATCTCACTTTGCTTCAACGCTTAGGTGCATTCAGGTTTTTGTGAACTAAGCAGAGTCAATTTGTCATTTTTAATGGATAGATTGATTGATTGATTTTGGTTTTGTTCAATGTATGTACAGATCTTTACCGGCTGAGCCGAGCTGCTCCAGGAGCTGGCTCAGCTCGTTCGGGAGCGAAAGGGAAAGACCGGGAAAGGAGCGCAAGGGGTGGTCTCTCACAGTACATGATCTCTCTGGTTCGCCAGTAGCGGCCGCTTCGATGGTGACTCCATTCGTCGCATCCCCTGGCTCAGACCGTGTCAGTCGGTCCAACCCCGGCTCGTGGCTTATTCTCCGGCCTGCTAACGGTACCTGGAAGCCGTGGGGCCGGCTCGAGGCTTGGCGTGAGCGTGGCTCCTCCGATGGGCTTGGCCTCCGCTTCGAGCTGATACCGGAATCCGCGGGCGCCGGCGTTGTCCTGGCAGAGTCCACCCTGAGCTCGAAGAATGGTGGGAAGTTCCTGATCGACCTCGTCGGAGCGGCAAACGCCAACGGCCGCGGCACCCCGGCAAGCGCAGCTTCACCGGCATGCAGCCCAAGGGGCAGCGGCGACTACGGCTACTCGCTGTGGCCGTTCTGCGCGTACAGGGGGTTCGTGATGTCGGCGCGCGTGGAGGGGGAGGGGAAGTGCAGCAGGCCGTCGGTGGAGGTGGGCGTCCAGCACGTGATCTGCTCAGAGGACGCCGCGGCCTTCGTGGCCCTGGCGGCAGCGGTGGACCTGAGCATGGACGCCTGCAGGCTCTTCTCCCAGCGGTTGAGGAAGGAGCTGTACCCGGGCCACGACTTGGTCAACTGACGGGGGATGGGGGGCAAAACGCAGTCTTGTTCTTGTCGTTTTCTGCGTCGTGTCATCGTTTTTCTTTTCTATTCTAACGGATTTTGGGATCCGCCACTGTAAGTTTTCCTCTTTTTGTTTTTTAATTCCTCGCTAACAAAAAATTGGAACTTTGTACAGAGAGAGAGAGAGAGAGAGAGAGAGAGTAGACAGACAAGCAAGCTGTGTTGTTGTTTTCTTTTTTTTTTTTGGGTGTGGCTTGTTTCCAATATTCCTTTTATTTCTCAAGGGAATATTTGCTTTTTTATCCATATATATATATATATTCATCCTAGCCATATTATATTATCCTTAAAAGAAGGTTTTAATGATAGTAAAGTTCGTGCGTATGGCCTCAGGAATCCATATGGACTACTGTAAATTCGCTTGTTCGTTCTGGTCTACATGCGATGCTATGTGTGTGGTTCATTGTTGAAACGAGCGGCTAATTTTCTCCCTCCACATGGCAGCCGAGACGGTCATGTCAGCGACCGCTTATCGAGTCACTTTACGAGCGACAGAACATTCACACGAACAAAAAAATGCGGGAAAAAATGAACTTGGTATGGATGGAGCACCCACATAGAATAGAGTCGAATATAATCTAATCCAAACTAATCCTTTGCTTTGACACTAACAATGTCTATGGATTAGGTGTCACGAGACCAACGGTTTAATTTCATTTTTCTCTCTAAAAAAAAAGGAGAGTGTGACAAGAGAAGAAATTAAGAGAGGGACTCGTTAGTCCACCTACTATGGAAGACGTGCATATTTCCACATAAAACATACATACATATACATATATATATATATATATATAAGCAAATCTCTAATTCATATATATATATTTATATATAATTATAATCAACATAAATTGATTGAAGTGGTAAATTTTTATATCAATTCTTGTGAATTAAGAAAATTTATACTATAAAGTTTCACTATAGTGCATATATAGTAAATATATGTATATATATATATATATACACACATAGTTATAGTTTATGGGAACCATGATTTGTTTTTAATCTTTTTAAATGGTTGTCGGTCATATGGTAATAATTTTTTAATTTGATATATTATTGGATAAATTTAAATTAAATTTTTTAAAAAAAAGGCTATTTGATGATTGACGTGGGCGTGGCATATAGCTGTAATGCACTTCCATCTACCATCTGATTGGTACCACGAGCTTCATATATTATAGAATATATATATATATATATATATGATGTTTCCGACATATCCAAAAATTGAAAATTTCAGATTCGGGTAAAAAATGGGGGGAATAAATTCAGAATTTCCTTTTCAGAAAAAATTAAATGATTGGGTGTAAATGGGAGTGTTTCGATGATCATGATGAGAGAGCAAGTACGAGTGACTGCTCAGGCACGTGCAACGGGCGAATGGCGGGGGCGTGGGGGAGAGGCTCCTGAATTGCGAGATGCAGGGGACAACTGGTGGTCCGAAGTACAGCTAATCACGTCTCTGTGAGACCTATTACAATATAAATAAAATAAAAATAAAATAAAATAAGAACGGCCTAGATGGCTAATTTCCACGGCGATCCTTTTCCTGGGCTAGCGGACGAAGATAGTCCCCCACCTCCGATCGATTGTGCCAAACCCGATAAAACCCACTTTGCCAAACTCACAATAAATGAAAAAAAGAAATTGAAATTAAAATACATTATCCTCAATTTGATAATTAAAAAATTAATAATTTAACTTTTATTTCAAAATATTTCATATTCATTTAGTCTCCAGTTTTACTATTTACTTTGGAAAGATAGAATTTCACCGAAAAAATGGAAAAAAAAGGACAAGTGATCTCTCATAAATTTTTTTTATATAATATTTTTGAATCAGTCAAAATTTACATTAAAATTAATCTATTATCAGATAAAA
>CXYZ01013015.1:18840-43966 GCA_900006705.1 Sonneratia caseolaris | reverse complement strand
GCTATTAGTTTAAATTTTGATTTTTGAATTACTTATTTGAAAAACTAATCATTGGTAGGTCAATCACAAATTAGATCGTAAGTCACCTTTTCTCACCGTAGCAGCAGTACGGTTAGACGTGGACGTTTACTATCTCTTTTTTTTTCTTTAAGATTTCGTCCTCCTCCTATTTTATTTTATATTTTCATCCTGTAATTCTCACCGTCTTTCTATTTCATCCTTCTGATCATTCTGCGTGCGCTGAGTTGGATTCCGGTGGCTGCTAACGTGAATAAATAAACCCACGGGCCACCATCGGTATCAACAATACATACAACTAATCAGTGGTATGAAAGAAATTATCACAAAAATTATATCATTGTGCCGAGTTATTTTTTCTTATATATCAAATTCTTTTCTGAAAAAAATGTAACTCATCCCAATCAGTCCATATGGGAGCACGGTGACTCGATCGATCCATCACAAATGGAGGACTCCCTCGGCATAAAATTGTTTTTCTATGTATCCGGAGGAGAAATTAAGAGAATGCTGGCTTGCACTCGGTCACCCATCCCGTGCATGTCTCACATGCAGTGTTTCGGTTACTTTACTGACAATTTTAGCCAGAATGCGGCTGTGTCATCGGATCCTATGTTCCAACGACACACCAGCCGCTCATGTTCCTCTCGTCCCCATCTTCTCCTTCCTTCAGGCTCGTTTTTGTTTATATTAATATTATATTGATATCATAATAATTAATTAATCTATATTATAATTTATTATATAATATAAAATATATTATTAATATCTAAATAGCAATGTTGAAAATTTTTTTAAATACTTATCTTGATTTACTGTGTATATTATTAGTTTATTAATAAATTTATATCTTAAAAAGACTTTTTTATTATGGTGGTTTAGATGAGAGCTGCATCCAATGAACCTTTTTGTTGGAAAAAAAAAAGTAACAATGGGTGTGAATCTATTGACTTGGATACAGCTAGACAGAATATGACACATAAAAAAAAAAACTATGTGATATGATTGATCAGTAGGATGGAATTAGGAAAGCTTAAACGTGAAAAGGGATCATAAGGACACTTTGTCCATATTGGTGGTACAGTTGGCACAATCTTGTCCTTGAAAATGACCTTTCCAAAGAGAGGAATAATACTCCTAAATTTTACTAGGGCCGTGACATGAGATCCATGCTGTGGGCTGAATAGATACCGTCACACTGTGTCCGCCTTGGCCAGCAGCCGGTTTGTGGACCCTCGACTGGCTCATTCGCCCTTGGCAAGGTCGTCCAAGGCCCCACTGAGACTGGACCTCTTCGACTCGATCCGGTCCATGAAGGGTGGGATCGCTGGAGAGCATGTGCTCAGGCTCATTAAGGCCGACTGAGGAGTCAAAAAGAGGCACCAACCTCGTCCCAAGTATGTTGAGCTTGCATAAAATAAAAAAAAAGGACATATTTAAAATATGAAATAATATGATATAAAAAAATTTATTAATGATCATTTGTGATAAATTAAATATTAATATTACTGTACTAAATGCCATTAGTACATCCTGGTGTTAATGTTGTGGTTTGATTAAATGAAGCATTTTTGTCCTCTAATTTTTTTTTTTTCAAAATTTACCACAAAGCCAATTTTGGTTAGATCAAAGAGCGAACTAAGGACGCAAAATGCAATTTTGATGGTTAGAAGGGGCTGTTTTGTTAATAACGAAAAGAGCTTTCAGTAGTATACTGTATGTCCTGGCATCCGCGGCGTCTCTTACGCCGGCCATTTACAGCCAGTTGCAGTTGGAGGGGAAGAAGCGAGCAAGCGCAGAGCCGAACTGGAAGAGGAGCGGGAAACTGAAGATGAAGGCGTTAGGCTGGTGGTTGATGTTGGTGGGTTCACTCCGACTGGCCTCCGTTTGGTTCGGCTTCTTCGACATTTGGGCCCTGCGCCTCGCCGTCTTCTCCAACACCATCAGTCAGTCTCCTCTCCTCTTTCTCTGCACCCCTTCTTTTTCAATCAACTTGCTTCCGTACTTCCAGTCCACTGGATTCACCACGTGAGACGTGGGATTTGTGGGGGGCAGTGGAAAGATTTGCAGCCGCTTTGATGTCTGCTTCTCGATAGAAGCACCCGTTGCTGTGATTACCGCCGACACAGACTCCATATTTATTAATCGGTCCTGATTTTTGCAGCCAATGCATGTCCTTTCTCTTTTGACTGCGGATCATCCGGTTAGTTCATAGGTAGAAATGTTGTGAGATCCCAAAAATTTGGCGATCTTTGGATACATGAAGAATGTGAAAACTATTCTTCTCAGAATTTGTTCCGGCAGCATCCTTTAGATGTATCTCGTGCTCTAGGAATTGGTGGACTTTGGAAAATGATCGGTACTTGCTGCTTGTGAGTTGGAAACAGGAACTCGTTGCCTCGAAGTACCTGATATGCATGTGCAAAACTTTTTGCTCTCAATTGGCTCTTTGTTCCGTTACACTCATGAATTTGGCTGGTAAATGTAATCGACATGGTGTTTGATCTTCCATATTGTTTGAATGGGCAATTTAATGTGGAAAATTTGGTCCTGTTAAGTCAGATCATTAGAACCCTTGCAACATTTCCATATTTGTAATGGACTCGTTCACTATCTAGGTTGCAAACTAATGTCTGGATCTCAACTGCAGTTTTCTTCCCGTGGTAATCTTTACTGATACTACAACTAAGAGGAAGTGGACAAGCTAATAGTTTTTACATGCTTCCATACATAATGGAACTGTGAAACCTTGAATGTCTTGGCATATCTTGCATGATCTTTACTGTTCCAATGTTTTGGAAGGTGATATCTATTGAGGCATGTTCCAGAAATTATTGTGCTTGATGTTTTGGGACTGGAATGCAGTATATCCTGGCTGGACAAATGTTGGAGTATAATGACAGAAAAGGGCATCCGACTGATGTATCAGCCTTTGCTAGATATTCTGTTGTCTTGATTTTTCAGTGATGAGGCAACTAGACATTACTTTTTTTTAAAATTTTTATGAATCCATGAATTGAGGAAAAAGATGTAGTGTTGATGGGTGTTCAGATCACGTGTACTAGATCTGTCCCCTCATTTTTAATCTGTTGGAATCACCTATGAAGGTTCTGTATATGACAGTGTTACCATGGATCTGTTCAACAGAATATGATTATTGATGGGAACCTGTGATAGATGGCGAGTACAAGATGCTGCTTAATTGGTAAAGAAGTTTGTATTGGGTTGTAAGTAGAGTGTAGTGGGGATCGTAATGTCAGTACAACTATGTCTTCTGGCTATCTCAGTTATCTTCTGCTTGATTTGTATATTGGGGTTTGTTGGGTTCTCGCTTTCTGATGATTTTCTGAATTTGAAGAGACAGTTCAATCAATTAAAAAGATAGTTGAAGCTATTAATGGACCCAGGGAGCATAAACTCCATGTTATTATTAAAGTAAAAATATAGGTTGAAGCAAGGAAAGCCAGAAATTGAGATTTGTTTTTCTTCTTTTAGAGGTGTTAGAAAATATGAATTTAGTTATGCTCGTTAATGTGGCTGCTAGTTGTAGCTGATGACTAACAAATTATGCCATTGAGCTGTCCATATTATAAATTGATCCTTTGGGTGCAGTGCTGTCGAATTCTTTCATGTTAATGAAAGGACAATAGTGGGATGAGTATGCCCCTCACCTCACACAGATAAAGAGTAGTACGATTATTTGATTGCCGTCCACCTGCTTGCCATCATTTTAGTTAATGTTGATCACACAGAGAGATGGTGACTTAGACGAATGCACTACTTAGTTCTGATTGATTTGCTCATCCATTGCTTTGGCATCATTCTTTCCTGTCTGACCATGTTATTTGCAACTTGTTTGTTTGACATGATAATGTTCTTAATTTTAATTGCTGCTGGTTTTTTGCTGTTAATGAGCAGAGTGGGAAACTATGATCGATCTCGCTTTTATCTCTACTTGCAGTGACTGAAGTTCATGGAAGGACATTTGGAGTATGGACTCTTCTTACATGCACTCTCTGCTTTCTTTGCGCATTTAACCTTGAGAACAAGCCACTCTACTTGGCTACCTTGCTCTCTTTCGTCTATGCATTTGGTCATTTCTTGACGGAGTTCCTGATATACAAGACAATGGCCATCACGAATCTAACAACTGTTGGCATCTTTGCTGGTACGGGAGCTTTGCCCATTCATATATCCCGGCCCATCCATGTATCCCATCAAATAATTCGCTTGGCAGCAGGACAGTCCTGCTTTCTTATTCCTTAAACATCAGAATAAGTCAAATGCAAGATCATCAACTAACAATAGTCTCTCTCTTGTTTGCAGGGACATCCATAATATGGATGTTGTTGCAGTGGGATTCACATAAAACTGTTCACCAGAAACGCACCTGACTTGATACCTGTAAAAGGAAAAGGGGCACTTTGACTTGCTGCTAAGGTTACCTTTATATGCCATCTGAGAATGTCTCCATTTTTATGTCATCATCGAATGTTGCTGTTGCAGATCAGTCTTATTACCAGTAGCTAAGACTGACCTCTTTCTAGTTCTTTCTTTGACAATCGATGTAATTATCCCATCGTTCAACTTAGGCAAATTGCTGATTTATTTGTGAAATTTATTCCAAGAGCAGTGATCATTCATGAAGATAGCCTCTGAATATTCACACCATGAACCTAGATAAGACTTTATAGTCTATTCAGACAACAGAGAAATGTCAATGTTCATCACACCGATGAATGTCAATTTTACAAGCTTAAATGCAAAAAGAATTCCATGGAAGTCAGTTCCCTTCATATTTTCCTTTTCTCTGCTTTTTGTCTGCTGTGGCTGATTCTACTGCTCTACCATGGGTTGTGATGGGGGACTTTAATGAAATTACTTGTGAGGTAGAGAAATTGGGAGGGGAAACTATAGATATGTCTAGATGCATGAGATTTGTTGACACGTTGAATCACTGCTCCTTGTTGGACCTTGGATTTGTCGGACCTAAGTTTACATGGACAAATTTGAGGCAACCTTGGGCCCTCATCCAAAAGCGACTAGATAGGGCAGTAGCGAATCCTAAATGGAGAGCAATGTATCCAGAAGCTGAGGTGACTCACCTAGCTTGAGTACATTCGGATTATTGCCCAATTCTCCTTTGCATTAACCGTTCTCTACCCTCTTGGGATCCAAGGCTTTTTCGTTTTGAAATAGCTTGGATGAGGTACCTGACCTTTCCTGATGTTGTTACCAGTGCTTGGAATGAAGGTGGCAATATCTTGAACCATGCTGTTGAGATTTTCAAAGGAAAAATATGTGAATTGAACAAACAAACATTTGGAAATATTTTTTCCAAAAAGGAGGAAATTATGGCTAAACTTTCAAGTATACAAAGGAAACTCTCATATGCTCCCTCATTATTTCTAATCAATCTTGAAAAATCACTTTGAAAGGAGTATAAGAAAATTTTGGAACAAGAAAGAGAGTTATGGAAATTGAAAGCCAGAACAAGTTGTTTATTGGAAGGAGAGAGAAACACAAAATTCTTTCATGTCTCAACTCTTGTATGAAGAAAAAGAAGCAAAATTTCAGCTTTAACAAATTTCATGGGTGAATGGATTCATGATGAACCAACCTTAAAACTGTTTATAAATCAATATTTTAAAAATCTGTTTAGGTCTGAGTCCCAAAGCAATGAAGTTATATGATCAAAACATATGCAACTGAGATGCCTGGAAGAAGATGCTGTTTTGGAATTGTCTAAGCCTGTTTCTTCAATAGAGATCTTTAAGGCTCTAAAATGTTTGAAACAAACCAAAGCTCCGTGCCCAGATGGTCTTCATCCAATCTTTTTTCAAAAAAAATTTTCACATTGTTGGTAACTCGTTGATTGACTTTGTGATATCAATTTTTAATGGAGGATATTTTCCGAATGGTTTTAATGATACACTTATTACATTGATCCCAAAGTGTCAATTTCCTAAATTAGTCTCCCAATTTTGGCCTATTATTCTTTGCAACACTTCTTACAAGGTCATCACGAAAATTTTGGTTTCAAGACTTCGGCCTTTTTTGGATAATTTCTTCTCCCCCTTCAAATCAAGTTTCATTCCGAGACGTCGTGCGGCAAATAATGTTGTCATTCTTCGAGAGGCAATTACTAGACTCAAATTCAAAAAAGGGTCAAAAGAATTAGTCCTCTTGAAGTTGGACTTAGAGAAGGCATCTGATCGGATGGAATGGAGTTTTATTGAAAAGGTTCTCTTAGCCTTTAAATTTCCAACTTGTTTTGTGAAACTAATCATGAAATGTATTTCGACTTCCTCTTATTCGGTTTTGTTCAACAAGGCCAAACTACCTCACTTCCTTCCTTCCTGAGGACTCCGACAAGGAGATCCAATCTCCCCATACCTCTTCTTAATTTGCATGGAATTCCTATCCGCAATAATAGAAGAAGAGGTTAGAAGGGGCGCATGGAAGGGTATTCAAATGGCACGGGGAACCTTATCCCTCTCCCACCTTTTCTTTGCTGATGACATAATCCTATGTGGGAATATGGATACTAGAACAATTGAAACCATCCAGAGTATTCTTGACCTCTTTTGTGAAATTTCAGGTCAAAAGATTAGTGACACTAAATCAAAAATCATATTTTCAAAAAATATGTCTCCACATATTCGACACCATGTGTCCATGTCATTAAACATTCAAGAAACTGACTCCCTTGGAAAATAGCTTGGCTTTCCAATGGATATGTCAGCTGGTCAAGCTTCATCATTTAATTTCTTGATTGACAAATTCAAAGAAAGACTCGATGGTTGGCAATCTAAAGTCCTATCACTAGGAGGAAGAGTTACCCTTATCAATTCGGTGCTAAGTTCTCTCCCAAACCATATAATGCAATGCACAAGATTGCCACAACGAGTATGCAATTCCATTGATCGCATCCAAAGGAATTTCCTTTGGGGTTCCACAGAAAATCATAGGAAGCTACATGCGGTTAATTGGGAATTAGTCACCACTCCTAAGGATAGGGGTGGCCTTGGCATTGTGAGAATAGATGGTAGGAATACTGCTATTCTTGGAAGCTTGGTTTGGAATGCCATGGAGGAAAATAGACTTTGGGCTCAATTAATTGAAGCTCAATACTTTAGACCTACCAAGCCCACAAACGGTTACCGCAATGGGCTAAACTTCATAGTTATCCAAACAGGTCTAAAGATCACTTGTTAGGGTAGGAAATGGATCAATGATTAATTTGTTGCTAGACCTATGGTTAAATAGGGTCCACTTAGAACTCAAATTTATGGACCTCTAAAGCAAGGAGAACTTGAACAAAACTTGGGGCAAATCTTGGATCGAAATGGAGCCCGGAACTTCTTCAATATCTCATTCCAACTACCCCTAGAGATCCTTTTTGAGATGGAGAGCATCCCTAGGGGAACTATATCTCAAGCCATAGATCAATGGGTATGGAAGTATTCATTTGATGGAAAATACTCCACTAAATCAACTTACCTCTTGGCTTGTGGCTAGGATCCTAGGGAATGACCTAAGGATTGGACCTGGCTTTGGAAAACTGAAACTCATCCCCATATTATGTTCCTCCTTTGGTTATGTAGCCATGAACGAGTCTTCACAACAACCCACCTTGTCAAAAGGGGCATGAATATCCCAAGCTCGTGTCAGCTATGTAATCACAGTGAGGAAACTCTAGATCACATCCTTTGTATGTGCTCGATTGCTAGAAATTTTTGGGCTCGCCTTAGTGTGCCTATTTCAAAGAAGGCCACATTTGGTATCCCTGTGAGAGAATGGATACAAGCAAACTATGAGGCCTATGAAATCCATTCATTGAGCATCCCTTGGAGAATTATATTTCCACAAGCCTTATGGCTCTTGTGGAAGCAAAGAAATTGATGGATTTTCAATAGGATGAAAACTAAGCCTAAGCTTCATATCACATGCTTATAGAAAGTAGCTGAATATTATGCTCTTTTAGATCGACCACGGATGCATCAAAAGAGTACTCTTCTAATTGGTTAGTCTCCTCCTCCAAAGGGTTGGGCAAAATTGAACACGGATGGATCTGTGATTGGTAATCTAGGCAAAGGAGGGACGGGTGGCCTCATCCGCAACAATTCAGGGAGGTGGTTTGGTGGTTTTACCAAACCATTGGACTTACCAACAGTCTCTAAGTTGAAGTATGGGCTCTCCAAGAGAGACTCTTACTAGCTCGGTCCCTAAGCATCCAATTCATTTGCATCGAATTGGATGCGAATGTATTGTATAATCAAATTTGGGGAACTTCAATGATGAATTTATACTTATTCCCATTAATTTTGGATTGCAGGAGAATCATAGCGAAGTTTTGGGATTGCCAAGCGAGTCTAATCTACCAAGAGGCAAATGCAGCAGTAGATTTTCTCACAAAACTAGCACAGACCAGGATGAAGTCAAAACAACTACTTTTTGGAACATTCCCCATAGGAACTTGTTGATATTCTATATGATAATATTTTGGGTGTTGCATACCCAGAAATGTAAATTGTTATGTTAATACTACTGAATTGTATTAAACTCTTATATATTTTTATATAATCATTTTTAGTTACAAAAAAAGGGAAAAGGGGGCAGCATGTCTAACATGAGCAATTGCAACTTCTGATTATCCAGAAATTCGAAAGGCAAATGTTTAGCTGCGATCAAGGAAGATCGACACAACTGAGCATTTATTAAATACTTCCTAATTCTTCACACTTAAGATTGTTTTTAATAAAAAAATTATTGCCTGGACATGGTATATACCATGGTATCTCAGCTCCATCTTGCATTGCTTTCTATCAAAACCCATCATCCCTTATACGGTCAAACAAATCTTAATTTTCTCGATATGATAATTAACCAGATCGAGGACTCTCCGACCTGCAGAAACTATGCTGCTTTTTTTGTTCTTGAAGTTGCACTCCTGTCTTCCATATCGTCAATAATCAAATTTCTCAGCTTGAGCATCCCCACTGGAGTTCTCGTTTAGCTCTATTAATCTATCACGAAAGAACAATGGTTCCTCCCGGTTACTTGTGTCCTTGCCACTAGCCCAACCCAGAAGTCGCCCTCTGTCCACCAGTTCCTGAGTCAACTCCTCTGCATCATTTTCATCTTCCTCATCGACTTTCCTCGAACCATGTGAACCCTTTCCTGTTCCAGCGAGGCCCTCAATCTCTTCTTCAGGACTCGCATCTTCTTTCACCTGATCTTCTTCATCGATCAAATCTTCCAACCCCACTTCAGAATTTTCTTTCTTGCCCTTCCCTTGGTCGTCGACATCGTTGTCATCATCCCCCATTCCACCTCCTTCAATGACGTCTTGTTCTTCTTCCTCTTGGTCATCATCTTTAACATCCTTTACATACTCTCCGGATTCTTCTTCCTTTTCTTGCCTCCCTTTCACCAGGGAAGTGTCCCTAAGAGAACTTACTAGGCCCTTCCTCCCGAACTTTGCGACCTCTTCCCGAGTCTCAATGCTTTTCGGCAATGACTTAGAAGAGGGCACCTCGTATTCCTTATTCTTGCTATACAAGTGTCTAACTTGGTAGACAAACCATATGCAGATGCTGAGCAGAAGACATATCTGACAGGCGTGCTTCACTTTAAATCCTCTAACCCTTGCATTTCGGCATGGTGATTGCCTCAGCATGTTCAGACAATCAGAATTGCTCTACCTGCATATCAAACAATAGCAGATAAATAACTACCTTCATAGCTGCTTGTTACTTCTTTTCAGGAGCGGAAAAAGAAAAACAAAAGCCAACCCAAAAGCTTACAGGCCATGGTGCCGAACTCTCTTATATTCATATGATTTTTCCCTATTTTTCCAACGTGCAATTGCTCTCACAACAGTACATTAATAGCCTAATTTCCTAGACAAGAAGATACTGTGGGATAAGCTTAAAATCCCTAATTTCTCAAGAATCTACAAGTTTCTTCCATTGTGACGTGTGGGACATAAAGATCAGTTTCTTCCCCTTTACCGTTCTGAAATGGCAATATATTGCAGCACTAGCATTCTCCGTAATACTTGTCAAGTTAGTCGAATATGATATGAAATTTGAATATAATATAGTATCTCCATGATCTGATTCTAGTTCCATGCTTCGATTTGTGAATAAGCCGGAAAACCTCGCAAAAGGCATAGCTCATTCAACCACTTCGCGCCACAGATAGGAGGAAGAGAACATGAAAAACCCCGCAGGTGATAGTGAGACACTGTCTATGGTGGCTCAACAAGATTGGACAACGGGCAGAAATTGTCCGACAAAAGAGCAACAAGGGAGAAAGTGAACAGAGACATCCTCTGAGACAAAAACATGAAAAACATAAATCTTTGTCGAAGGAGAAGGAACCATTGCTATTTCTTTTGGGGTGGTGGGGGGTGGTGGAGGGAGAACATAACACTCGCGGCCAAGTAGCTCCCATAGAATCAGAGGTGAACCCATAAGAAAGCAGAAGAAGGTCAAACAATGCTACAACTAATTAAGATAGCAGAGGCTGAGTACCTGTGAGAGAGGAAAAGAGGAAGAGAGAAGACTACAGCGCTGCTGGTAAGGAGGGATGGAAGCTACTGCTGCGTAGTGGGTCTGATTTGCAGGGATGGAAGAAACNGGGGGGGGGGGGGGGGGGCAGAGTGAGAAGAAAGAGGTAAGAAAGGTTGGTAAATCGGGCAAGTTTGATGGGTCAGGTCAGGTCAGGTTGGATAGGGAGAGATCACTGGGTTTTGGTTGTAAAAGTTCTCAGGGACCAACGTTCTTGCTCCTTTTCGATGGCACAAGAGCTGAGCCCAACCTCTCCGACTGCATCGAACACCCTCACATTCATTTCATCATACACGCAGGAACATGGAAGATAGAGAGTAAATTGGACTGTCTCAAAATGGTAATAAAGCTTGGACCGGTTGAATGTCGAGTTGTAAACAGTTCTAGCAATGAAACACTGCAATGTGTGAGCTAAACATTCGATGCAAGAAACATCCAATCTGTTCAAATAATAGCAACCATTGGGCGGATGAATATTTGCTCAGATTCGGGTCTTATCCTCTCGGTTGACGAAAATTGCAGTGACAATTTATTACACCTCTTTGCCTATGTCTACTGTCGTACCATAAGTCTCCAAAAATAATTTTTTTTTTATTCGAATATAGGCTTGCGATCATGTCCGACCTCAGAACTCGGACTGCATTCGTCCTGAATGATGAATCGAGCTAATTGTCGGAGGTGAGAAGGCTTATGACCGTCTCATCATCCACGCAACCATAATTCCGTGGCAGGGAGAGTGTCTGGTTGGGATTCGGCTGTCGGCAGGGGTTCGCTTGGGAAGCTTCACCTTCACAAATGGAGTCAGATTTTCATCGCTGGGGACTACGCGCGAAAGATGCGTTGCAAATCTATTCTGGTTATTCATGCGATTTGACCTATACCGACTGTTCCTGCCCGTTAGTAATCTCTCCCCCCTGTTGGTATCCTTTTTGTGCTATGCAATTGAACTTGGTCAAGGGTTAGTAAAATGAGTCGAGTATCTTTCCCCACCACCGCCACACCCACCTTCCCACACAATATAACAAGAGCCTCCGAATACCGGCAACCACGGTCTCAGGGAATCTCCCCACCATTAACTACTTCATTTATAGGTCCTGAGGAGTCAGATGGAAGTCAGCAAGCTCTCTCCCCTGAATTGAGACAGCCAGGGAAAGGATGCATGGATTTTGCTTCAACATGTGAAAGGGGGGGTGTTGGATGCTGTGTCCTCCTCCTCAATACCATGCCAGAAGAGTTCTCCTTGCTGTCCCTTTGCAATGCCATGTTTCCTTCCTTATCAGGGAGGGGGCCGCTCACTCCTTGCAAGCCTTTCTTTCACATGCTCCACCTTTTTACCCACGGGAGCATCTCTAGGCGCATGTCTGCATCAGTACTTTCATTGGTCCCAAACCTTGCCAACATTATATGACTCTCTCCAAGTAACACTTACGATATCTTCGCCCGAAGGGATTTCTGAAGGGCAATGTCCGAATTAGGAGAGAAGTTGGACCTGAATTTGTCCCTCTGGTCTAAAATAACGAAAAGATTTGACAGGATTGTGCCTGTTCAATTGGAACCCCCCCCCCCCAATAGAGTTGTTAAATGGTGCGCGTGCTGGCCTGAAACCTGATTATTCAAATTCGGAACCGGCCCGGACCGTCCCTAAACCGGCTCATAACTTCTCTTATTAGGTTAAAGGGAAGTTACAAGCCGGGTTAGCAATATAGGCCCATTGAACCGTAACTGATCTGAATTGTTAACCTACTGAACCGATCTAGAACCATTAAAAAACTAATCCGGACCGTAAACTATAACCCGCTAAGTATCACAATCTCCTTACACTTTGTTGAATCAAACGGCCACAAATGGGTGGTGAGAACTCCCATCAAAATACTTTCATCACATCGCATCAAAATATTATTCGATCAAAACACTGTTTCTAAGCACTATTCATCTATCAAAGCAACTGTTCACCGTGTTTTTTTTTTTTTAAAAATTTTAAAAATATGTACGATTAACAGCCAAATTGGCCAGTTTATAAACGATTCCGGACCGATTCATATTCGCATGAATTGTGACCCGTAATTAGATCAGCCCGTTAAGCAAACGGGCCGAACTGTAACCAAATCTAACAGTTCCAGACCCGTTTTGAACTGGTCCGAAACCGCACTTTTAATAACACTACCCAAAAAATAGTCATCCGGGTCATCATCCTCATTTGGGTCAAGATGGGTGAGAGTGCCACCCACCGTATCTTGGAGGGAATAGTGACTTCAACGTGTCAATGCCCCCATTTTCTTGGATGAAGCGTTAGAGTGCATGCTTTGAGATTACTTATCTATCACTAAATTTTGTGGAGGCCCAACCGGATACCTACTCATCCCTGGATCCCATGGGCCTCCCTCTCCATTGCCCATTCTCACGAACGAACCATTCTGAATGAACTAGAGCTCCCATTTCCTTGAGTTCCTAGGAAACTCCCATGTTCAGCTTGTAAAGCCTTAGAAGCAGGGGATTTAGGCCTGCATGTCGATGTCGCAGTCTGCACGAGAACATCCGAACATGCGACCGACTTCGGCCAAGAATCCGCAACTGCTCAACAGTAACTTGGGAAGACGATTGACGACGTGATTGCTCATACCATCCATAGAAGGCATCCAACACATTTCATCAAGTTAAGGAAAAACTTGACAACCTCATGCATTGACAAAGAACCCAGAAATCTCCATAGGATAAATCACACCATTACTAAAAACGTTTTGCTAATATAACACTTTAGTACAAAATTTTTAAAATGTAATTTTTCAATGCATTTTTCTTTTAAATATGTTACACTTTAACATATTTCGTTAGTTTTTCACTAACGTCGTTAATTTTTGATAACGTAAATGGTCTACGTAGCGCTCCTCGATAAGATAATAAAATTAGTATTAAATATTTTCTTGATCTCTCTCACGTTAAAATTTTGTGAAAATTAATTGAACCTTCTCACTATTCTCTTCTTATCTAATTTTAATTCCTCTTAAATCATAAAAATGCAAAGCTCTCTTCGCCCTCCCTCTTTTTCAAATTTTGTAAAAAGAGGAAAAAATTATAAATAAAAGACAGTTAGAAAAAAGTATATATCATTAAACTGTAAAAAAATTTAATTGAGAGTGAGAGAGAGAAATAAAGAATAGTGAATCACACTATGTGGTACGTGACAATCCATACATTTTAAATACAAAGACACGCCATCAAGAAGCACCACGTAAGCTGTCCATATCATCAAAAATTGACAGTATTAGTGAAAAACTAACGAAATATACTAAGGTGTAGCATATTTGAGAAAAAATATATCATAAAATTATATTTTAAAATTTTTGTACCAAACTATTATATTAGTAAAATATTTTGTACCTGCTGTGTAATTTATCCCATCTCCATATCAATCCACAGATGACTCATCCAGTTTATTCCACTCTTCCCCTTATCCCTTTTTCTAAATCCATGCGTCTACTGAAGACCATTTCTTCAGATATCCTTTATAACTCAAATTGCTCAATCATGTGCTTGACTACATCGGCACCATCTGAGTTAAAACAGTAGGTTTTCACCTAGAAAACGAAGAGAAGACCATGTCAGCCACTGATAGTGCTTTCTGAAACTCTGTCAAGGTTCGATAAATGTCATAGACTTGCCTGAATGGTGTTATGGGCAAAGAATCTCTGTTTACTTCCACTGAAGCTAACGTCTACCCGCTCCCAGCACAGTGCAGTCAGATGTCTGAGCATTTCCTCTGCAAATTCTTTATTTTGTTAGTGAAAAGATATCTACCAAGTTCTTTTTGGTAAACAGAGACACTATATTATGCAATAAAAATTGAATTATTTGGCTTAATGTGCTGATACAGATATCCGCCAAGTTATCTCATGCATATACAGTGGCCATGATAGAATGAAGTTCAATAACATTTACTTTTGCCCTACTCTGTATCAATTTGCCATACTTCGGCCAATGTCAATAAAAAAAAATGAAAAAGAACTTATTAGCAGCCAGTGAACCTTCCATGCCTGTTGCATTCCCCGCAACAACTGTATGTTCTGTAGAAACTACTAGCTCCAGAACGGGAGTTTTTGCCGCTTCAACATTTACAACATGCTTATACTTCTCACATCCTGTTAGACAGTCACGCTGATAGAAAAAGAAAAAAAATATCAATAAAATTACAAAAAGAGAATTGATCCAAGAATCAAGTCAGAATAGTTCCATATATGACCTTAGGGAGCTCATTCCAACGGCGGAGAGATGACGTGCTCCAACCCACAAGGTCTATGAGAAAAGTTAAGTTTGTCAAAAGAATAATCATTGGGGCATAACAATGAAGAATCAGAACCACGAGTTAGTGCAAATAGCAGTTACATCGCATAAATGCTTATGAACTCTAGCTTATCAGTAGTATATACACAAGATGATATTGTTTGACAAAAATTAACAAATAAATGATGCCAAAGCTTTGAGGGGATACGGTCAAAACTTGCATTTGCATAAGCAACTCTTCGCTTGAAGGACCGTAAAGCAGACCTACAAAGGAGGGCAGAGAGGAAAATTTCTTTTAATTTAGTTACACACAACTACAAAGGACCTCAATTTCAGATGTAATACTGATCAGTTCATGAAAACTCACACAAATTTAAGATCGTCAGTATCCTTGATCATCTGAAGAAGAAGAGGAGGTTTCCCATCATCACAATCAGTTAAAAACAAATGTTTCCCAGTTCTGCCTAGAAGCCATGATGCACGAGCAGCTAGCTTCTCCAATTTCTTAAGGCCACAAAATACTGGGACCTGAAAACCAGTAATCTGTCACCTCCAGGAATATGAAATTAGAAGATATAATTATAAGGATGAAAGCATATCTGATAAGTGATGGCTTTAATGGGCAAATTGATAAAGGAAGAATTTTCAGCGAAATATCATAAGTAATAATACAGACACACTCCAGCATGAATTATAAAAGCGTAGAATGTAGAAGAATGACCTATTCGATATCATGAATAGGAAAAGAATCGTAACATGATATCTTTCAACTGAGGATGACCTGTTTATGACCCCTAGAACCCAGGTGCGGAGTTGCAGATGTAATAAAATTCACAGGCTCCAGTCCAGCAATTTTATCTTTGAAATTTTCTTCTGGGCGCTGATTTCCAGACTCATCACTGCTACTCCGATTATTTCCTTGACTAAATTCATTTGTAAAATCCGGTCCATAAAGTCTAGCAATTGCATATCTTGCTACCAGACCACCTAATGAGTGGCCAATGAATGAAATTTTCTTTAGATTGGGATGACGATTTACAACTGCTTTAACCTGCAAGAAGAAGCAACGTCAAATTTTGAAGCTTTTTAGTTATAACAGTATTAGATCAATATTTGGGTAGCCACTGGACATTCTCAAATAATTCAATTGACTTATTCAGGCAGGGGACTTTTCATTCAGGCATTTGGTTTTCTAAATAGAAATGTTTCTCCCAAAAGGAAATCATATCAACACCACATTTTAGATCTCTATTTTTCTTCAGAGAAAAGAAAAAAAAATATGATTCCATCAAACCCCTTTTTTCATTACTAATGGAATATTCTTCACAATTTTACTAAAAAATGAAAAAAAAATTATCTTGTTTTGTTCCTTGGCTGAAAATAGAAGACTAATTGCAAGCCAAACAGAACGCACCTCTTCGGCTAATCTCTTTCCCATGACATCAACACCATCAAATGTCGAAATTGAAGGATTACACTTGCTGCCTGCATTGCAAGTCAAGCATGCAGAAATCATTCCGTGATACGAAAGTAGTGAACATCCAACATCAGCCAAAGATCATCTTGAAGATCTTCAAAGAAGTTGTCCATATGCAGATTAAAGAAAAACAATATTCAGCTTATGACTGTCAATTCTGTCTTTCTGGACAGCAGTGGTTAATTTATAATTAGTTATGAGATTACTTACCAATGCTTCTAATTGAAATGTAAGTTTCCTATTGAGATGAAGAACAAGAGTTGATAGAACTAACATTTCAGTTGTAGTATCTTATAGATGTGTAACACTTAGTTTGTCAGAAGTTCTCATGCTTCAAAAAGAGAACATCTTGGACTGAACATTACGGAACAAGCGATATGGTTGAAATGGATGCAATAAGAGGATATGTCACTTCAGCACACTGAAGACCTCTGAAAATCAGTAAATTCACAACTGAAGGGAAGAGTCATCTACGGCCAACAAAATATTTGAGACCATGAAAACACTGGCTCTCATGAGTAGTGTCATGTTAAATGAATCTTTCACAGGAAAGTAAAACTTCCAAGCACGAATGAAAGTTAGCTGCCCATGACTGTCTCCTCTTCCTGATAATTCTGTAATGTTTTTCTAGATCTCAGAGCAGGCGATAATGGGAACCAGACTAACATACTGCAGGCATAGATCAAACAGTTACTACAAGTAATCACGCACGCTGGAAGTATCAAATTTCAGAAGAATCACTTTATCCGCATTATGATTAAGACAAGCAGCATGAACTCACGAATCACGACTGTGTAAACTCACAGTGAACGAGGATATCTTGCGGGTAACTCAGGAAGAACTGCTTCGCGGCAAATCTCCAATCCTGCGCACTGCGGCCAAATTGCGCGCGCACGTAATTACACAGATTCAACCACATCAACGAAAGTTCACGGAATATGAGACGTGAAATCGAAATCGACACGCACTTGCGGACCTGCCAATCAGACCGTTCACCATGATGACAAGGTGAGCGGGGTTCAGCCCCTTTCCGCCAACCTCCGCGACCACCGTATCGAAGCTCCCGGTCCCTTCCTCCTGGAGTCTCAGGCACGCGATTTTGCGCAGGTACGACAATCTGCGCCTCCGCCTTTGGCGGATTCTTCTGCTTCCAGCGGACTCATTTGGACGCCTGTAATTGGGTACAACGACATCCGCTACTGCTTCAACGACCTCACACTTAGGAGAAGCCATTTTGGGATTGCTGTGGTGATATTTAGAGAGGGAACGCATAAACCGGACACTGGCACTGTGCTGCATTCACAGGTAAGAGTCGAGTGGTTCGGGATGTGGCGCTAGCTAGCTCCATCGAGAACGATGCAGGACGTTTATATCTTTTAGCCTCTCTCGGTTGACGCGGACGAGGACTTTGACTTTTATACTTTGAAAAGTAAATTCGATCATAATTTTTAAAATCGGACTGAATCGGGAACATATTAATATACGAGTTCATGGTTTGGAAGTTGGACAGGATATTTAATAACTCGAATTGTATATTTAATAAATAATATTATTATATTAATATTAAATTTACTATAAAATATAAATATAAATATAGTAAAATAAAATATTATTATTATAATTAATTTTTATTTTTTAAAATTTAAATTGACCAATTTTTTCATTAATTTAATTAAAATTTACTGCATTTAAAATATAATTTGATTAATTATAAAATCTGTCCTGGTCTATAGTTCTATCTAGGTTGTCTCAGTTTGGCCCTTGCAATTCACGACTGTAATGTTAAATTGGAGAATCTCTTATTCTCTGCCCCAGGCAGAATCCTTAATTTACATTTTAATTTAATTCTTTTTTTAGGTATATATTACTGGAAAGGGTTTATTTGGACCCAGGAATTTGGAAGGAGGAATTTGAAGGGACATGTAAATCGTTTTTTTGGATAATTTTTTTTAGGAATATTATGAGTTATCTATGTGACTCTCCGATAATTTAAAGAAGGCATATATATATATATAACCTTTTTTCTTTTAATCCATTAACCTAAAATAATGCAGAAATAGTACAACTCGTGAAAACCTGACCTAGCCCCCCATGCTTTGGGTAGGGAATTCCAGCCCGCCGGACTTGACCAGGCCCGACATAGTGGACCCGACCAGTACATTGAGTTAGGTCGGATTTGGATCCTTCACGTAATCTGGCCGGACCCACCCTCAGCCTCACTTCCCCTTTCGAAAAATTATATCAAAATCATATATTTTTACCATTTTTTAAGATTGTATTTTATATATTTTCAACCATCTCTTTCAATTGTATACATTTGTATCATAATACACATGAATAATAATTTAACGGTTAGTTGATGTGGCATTTAACTGCACAATGTGGCATAATACGCCGGCTGATTTTTTTTACCACGTCATCATACCACATCAGTAGAATATTGGCATATCAGCATGCCACGTCAGTACTTTATGCTATATCACTGTGCCACATCGATAATTTATCGATATATCATTATGTCACATCAATATACGGTTAGAATTATGATTTAAGTGTATTACATAATAAAATATATATGATTAAGTAAATTATTTTAAAATATATAGGGTTGGAATTAAAAAAAAAAGCATACACATGTGACTTTTACTTTAATTACTCATTTTCTCTTCCGTTTGTGGCGGGGGGGGGGGGGGGGGATGGCTTAGACCTGGCAAATTTTGGCCTGGCACGATAACACAATGCTGGGCCAGTGCTTATCGTGCTGGAAGCTTTATCGTGCCGTGCCGGAATGGCCCGATGATCCTGGGCCGTGCCGGCAAGATAGCCCGATTAGGGCTATTTAAAAAAATTATTAGATAATTAGACAATATTGAAGGATAAAAAAATCTCATTTGTGAGTTTATTTGTAGTTTTAAATAAGTTACGATCAAAACGAATTTTTTTATCTGGCTATCGGGCCGGGCCAAGGCTGCCCATGTCTTATCGTGCCGTGCCGGCCCGGAACGATATCCTAAAGGGCCATGCTTGGGCTAGCCCTTATCGTGCCGTGCCGGCACGGCACAATAAGACCGGGCCGGCACGATTTGCCATCTCTAGTATGGCTTGATAGATTGATGGGAATTTTTTATTCATTTTAGCTTTAGATTATTTGACATTTAAAGACATAAAAATTGTGACCAATTCAAATTTGGGCAAATCGATCTACCAATTAGTATGAGAAAATGGAGAATTTTCCAATGGACATTTCCGTCGGGAAGAGCCTAGGAAATTTCCGTGGGAAAATCCGAGGAAGAGGTTTGTGGGCCAAGGAGAGTGAACCCAAGAAAAACGTGAAGTAAAGGTCAAAGTAGGTGTGGTGATTCGTACCGACCGGATCTGGAGGGGTTATCTTGTCGAGTTTATGGCTTGACTTGCGCTCCGGAACGGATGCGAATGACACGCACTAGATACTTGTTGCTCACTTGTAATGGTGTAATTTTATGATAAATTGATAACATATAGTTAGTAATATATAAGATTTGAAATTTGTGTGATTGGTATTTGGGGTTAGTAATAGTTCTAATATATGTAATATATCGTTTAATAAATTAATCTATTGGTATGATTTGGATAATTATCTATATATAAAAAAGTGGACATTCTTGCAGCTCGTGCCAGAGGACATTGTCTTTTGATTCGTGGTCTCAAACTCGAACGAGAACACTCGGTCCAATGTTATGCCATCTTTGTCTGACGATCAGCTTGCAGGATACCTCGTCATTGGCTTGAGAACTAAGCCATGTGCGCAATCATATAATTTATTCATATTTATTTTATCTATAAAAGGGCACGAAGAGGACGGCCCGTGCTACGTGCGATAAAAGTTGTCGAGAACTGAGAATGACGGAAGAAATTATTGATATATGAGAGTGCCGTGAGCGACCCATGACATTTGAAATGAGCATTGCCGGGAGGGGAGAAAGAAATTACCGTGAAGTAATATTGTTAAAAGTGTGGTCTGGACCGGTTCAAAATTGGCATGAAATTGTTAAATTATGATTTGGTCCGTTTACTTAACGAATCGATCCGATTATAGGTTACAGTTCTATGTATAAACCAGTCCAAAACAGTTTATAAATGGGCCGGTTAACGGTCCGACCCTGTCAAATTTGGCCTATAGCGGTCCATTTTTTTAATTTTTTAAATAAATATTTTATAAACAACCCATCTTTTTAACCTCAACAGTAAACAGTGTTTTGATTGGATTGGATAAACATATCTCAGCCATTTATGGTCATTGATTTTTCATTAAATTATAGAAGATTGCAATATTTAGCCGGTGGAGGGCTATAGTTTATGGTCCTGGCCGATGTGGTCTAATTTCGTAATGGTTTTGTACCAATTTCTTAATAGTTTCTGGCCGTTTATGGTTTAACGGGCCTATATTGTTGACCTGACTCGTAACCACCCATCAATTCAATAAAAACAGTTACAGGCCGGGTTAAGGGAGGTCCAGCCTAGTTTTGGGCCAACCTGCCCCGTTTAACAACTCTACCGTGAAGGAAGAATCACATAGAAGAATGTCGTATTTATATTATTAATAAGATAACATGGTATAGTTATTCCAAAGATGAGTGAAAATTTTCTATGAAGGTAGGGATAACCATCCTCAAATATGAGTGGAATCAAATTAATAATTGAAAATTTTATTTTGAAAGAGATATTGGACGTTTGATAGAGATGTTAATCAGGTTGAGCTGGCCAAGAATGGGCTCAACTCATACTACCCATAACTCAGCACGTAATTGTTCTTATTAGGTTGATGGACGATTACGAGGCAGGTTAGAAATATAGACTCATTGAACCGTACTGACAAGGATCATTACCATGTTGAACCAACTCGGGCCCCAAAATCTTGCATATCAACGGTCAAATTTTGTCAAATCAATTTTAAAAAAAAGGAATGAAAAGTTCATAGATCCGACCCACTTATAAACGGTTCCCTACCGGTTCATATATGCCAAAACTTTAATGCATAACCGGACTAGCCCGTTAAATAAATAGACCGAACCATAACATGACTAAATAATTTTAGACGCATTTTGAACCAGCCCAAATCAGTTGTTTTAACAACTCCATCTTCGGCCATAGTTTTGAAATTTTGAAAATGGGATCAAAACCACATCCTTGTACAAATTAATAATATGTAAGTATTTTTAAAAAAATATTATATAACATTTCCCTTTTATATCCATAATAAGAGTATCCCACTAAACTTATTATTCCATTTATTTGCTGTTTATTTATATTCCTGATTCCATATTATATACTTCCGACTACTTCCGACGGAAATCACGGCCCCATTAATTGGCCGTGGCCTATTTCACTCCCGATCGGGTTGTTTTCATCCTTCCCTCATGATGCGACTTCGATGTCGGCAATCCAAGAATATTCAACTTTACATGGTTATCTGGCTGATTTGGGAGGGATTCGAACAGGCTCTGCGTCAGAATCTTTCGGGTCGATTGAATTTTCTAATATGATTGCTATGGCACCTCAAAAAAGTACATCCGAATGATATGTACATATATGTATATATATAATAGTATATATTCTTTTGAATAAAGTTTTGAACTAAAGTCTCGTCAACATACATGAATTTATTAGATTTTATGTAATTTTTGGATATTAGTGAGAGTCTCTGTCAAGATGACGTAATACTATTCGTCATCAAGCACGTGGCAGGCCTCCTATGGATGCAACTCATCAAGCCGAACCTAATCAAAGGGCAAGATCAACATAATATATATTATATATACATATATAACACCCTGTATTGCCGACAGAAGTGTGCAATTATATAACATATACCTTATGTGTGGAAAAAGGGCATAATAAAAATTGGATATGCCAGTCAAATTTTTATTGTTGAGTAGTATTATATACTCGAAAGATGGTTTTTCGTTTTTCTTTTTTATAATCTAAATTCTAATAGTCACTCTCTCCGTCACACAGTTATGTTGACGTGCGTAATTTGGCATCTTCGATTGTTATATATGCGCATGTCACGTTGATTGTCAGTGATGGCAAATGCTGGACTTAGGTACGTTCCTCACGTGCATCTCACACACACACACACACACACATATAATATTTATAACCATTTTAGATTGAAACTAATTTTTACTTTGTTAAAAGATAAAACTCACCAAATATGTATTTTTTTTTATGAGATGATATAAAGAATATGTAGAATTAGCCGAGTTTATTGATACATGAAAGTACTTATCACATCAAAGAAAGTTAAGTGTATGTCAAGGCCAACCCATTCAGCAGGGGGATAAACCCCACGACGGCAGTGTCTATTAGTCTATGCTGCTGTTTGCTATATATATAATTCCATAGATACATATGCATGTACCTGATGATCAGGGTTGCTAGACGCACAAATCGATTTAACTAACAAGCCGCGGATGGGTCAGACAGTCAATGCTGCGACTTCGGCATGCTGCCGGAGAAGAGGCTCGAGGGGAAGCTGCCGGGCTTGCTACTCCCGATTCTCTCGCACGAAGGGCACATGATGATGGGCGATGGCGGGATTTGCGCGAGGAGCGGCATCTTCATCTGCTGTGTTCGAGACTTGAGCTCCTGCACTTGATCTTGCAACCTCCTGTTCTCTTCTCTCAGCGTCTCGCAGTGCCTCTTGAGCGTTTCGCGGTCTACCTCAGTCTGCTTCAACTTGATCCTGTGGTTTACGTGCATAGATGTAAAAAGTTTAATTAGCTTTCACCATCGTTTTTAGATGAAACCACGGGTTTCTCTCTCTCTCTCTCTCTCTCTCTCTCTCTCTCTCTCTCTCTCTGTTTTCTGGTTCGGATTATGTGCTTAAAATGGTTAGGACTCAGGAGGAAGAGAGGTATAAAATGCGACTGGCTCGAGTGACGCTGGTAAGAGTGGACACAGGGCCTCTTGATCCCGGATCGAGGCGGTGTCACTTTACCAAGTCTCCTTTAGTCGGGAGAAAAGCTCTCCGATCTTGATTAGCTAGGTCTATAGGGAAAATTTTATACTTGTAACTACTGCAAAAGTACTGGTGAATACCTTGCTCGTCTGTTCTGGAACCAGACTTCAACTTGTCGTGGCCGGAGGTGAAGCCGTCTTGCCAATTCTTCCTTCTGTTTCTGAGAATTCCATCGATGACAATTTCATCAATCTCATGAAAACCGAAAACGGAAATATTTATGTTTAGACTAAATCCAATCTTATTCAAAACTATATGTAATTTGTCTATATATGCAGATCAACCAGATGAAGCGGCTGGAATAATACGAGCGTTGAACGGGATTATGATCCGGTAAGAAAGCCATTAAGATCTTCAGACAGCTGTTGATGAGATAGTATAATGTAAATTGTATATATTCGTAGATATATTATATACCGGATTTACAGTGGTTTGAGCCTTGAAGCTGCCTTCCAAGATGGAAATCTGCTCCTTGGACAGCCTCAGCTTCTTCCTGCTGGGAGTGCTGCAATCTTCATCTTCGACGCTGATCATCGATGTCTTCTCTAACCCTGCCGCCTCCACGTCTCTCTCTGATCTCCTCGTACCGCTCGAACGGTTTGGATACGATGAAACCTCTCGATGCAAGTCTGTCATGGTGGATTCGCAGAGAGCTTGTTTACCTGTCATCCCCGCAATCAAGTGAACATCGGGGAACCATCTCGACATCATTGAACTAAGAGGAAGATACGAAAGAAAATTATCTCTAGTCCCTTCTGATCGATTATCAGTCGGGATGAGAAGTTCATACCGAATTCATTATTACCTATCTCAAGTGCTGAAGCACCAGATCCGTAAGCCGCCTCCGGTAAACCTAACGAGAGCGATGGCAGCAGCTGATGATCAGCCTCATCCCGATCGATTGGTGCTCTCCGGCTAGCCCCCCTCTGTCTAGTTGGAGTAAGTCCATACTGATGAGGCCCTAAGCCGAGATAGAGCCGCGTGCTACTGCGACAGGCATCGGCGGACTCCATTAATGAGTGATCAGGCCAATACATAGAGAGTATTTCATTAGATATATACTGAGAAAATGTTGGGCTTCGGGGGACTGAATTGACTAATCGGTTAATCAATCAATTGCTATTAATTATTAATAGCAGGAAAAATTCTTTGCCATTCCATCCATGTAGTTGACCAAAGGAAATCCCACCATTTAATTGAAAATTAATATAATTAATTAATCATCACACCCAATTGCATGTCGTGACCTTCAGCCCCACGATGATGAGTCGACAGATTTATAACGCAATAAAAAGCGAATGAGCAGTACGCCTGATGTGTACAGTGGGGTCATGACTCTGAGAATTAACGTAGCTGGGATGGAGACCCGTTACTGACCACCCATCGTGTGCTAGACAGAGCACATTTGTCGAAGGCAAAACATGCACGCAGTTGTCGCAGCGCAAGTCATGAACTCTGTCCACACTGAGAGAGCTTATCCACGGCCGAGTTTCGGTCGGGTCATTGTCCGATGGAAAATTTGTCCCGTACGCTAAGCAAATAAAGCTCAAGTAAAAATCTAAGGTACACAAAATTGAGAAATTATATATATAAAAAGAAAAAGAGTAGAAGGAGACAGAACATAATGCAAGAAGACAGATTTACACTGCTGGTAATCTTTGACAGGACAGGTCGCCAAATTAAACAGGTTATGATAAACATGTAAAATTTGATAAGATATTATTAATTATATATAATTAAATATATTTAATATATTAATATATTTTATCTGTTTAA
>CXYZ01013015.1:0-15300 GCA_900006705.1 Sonneratia caseolaris | reverse complement strand
GGGGGGGGGTGGGGTGGGGCTGGGAGAAAGAAAATTAGGGTTAGATTTAACTGATCAGCTCGATTATTGCTGGAAGCGATCCATCACTTTAGGTCATGTGGAAAATGACCTCTTTGGCCTATGATATGATGATTCCGCCGTATCTTACATAATCAACCAGGTTATGAAGTATGCCGCATGCTTCATCGGTCAGCTTAATGGTAAAACCCTCATGATACATATATATATATATATGTGTGTGTGTGTGTGCGTGTGTGTATACATCATGGTGCTAAACAGAGGTTCATAAAGCCATGAACTTTTGGAAACGCCCACATTTTCTAATTCTGCCTGGGAATGATCAAGAACTGGACTGGAAGATTGGTGGGGGGGCGGGGGGTGATGGGTTTGGAGAAAAAGTTATGTGATCAATTCTCACCATTATGGACCTCCGAGTTCCTCTATTCCCCTCTTTCTTCCGTCCCTTGTAAGCTCAACCTCCTCTGCAATGAAAAAAGAGTCACCCAACGAGAGTTAGTCAAAGCGGTTCGTCATCTCTTCTCCTTAAGCGAGACGTACGTGTGATACGAGTTTTATGAATGGCTATGATTCGTGTCGGAGAGTTTTACCGGTAATCAGACCAACCCAAGTTAAAACCTGGATTAATCATGGCATATCGGCTTCTGGCCTAGACACCCTGGACAAAAGAGAGTGATGAGGCAGCAATACACCCATTTATATATACTGGGCTGCAATGACAAGGGCAAAGCATAATTCAAAACCAAAGCAACGCTTCGAACATTTGAGAAAACCATGAATGGGCCCTCGGATGATTCCAACCGGCCCAGGCGCTTACTACCTAAGCAAGTCCAAGGATTGGGCCACTCCTGAACTTCCTTCTCCAAGGCAAAATGTCAAGATATTGCAAAAACTAGGAAGAAAGTGTTGAGAAATAGCATGGCAAGCATAAGAAACTATTATCACTGATATATCACATTAATCTTTCTGCTTCTTCGACATGAGCTAGAAATTTACATGGTACTACTAAGATCAAAAGAAAAATGCTAGATTCATCATCAGTTATTAAGACCAAGTGTCAAGCTCCCGATTATAAAGTCGGAGGATGGAAGAATGCCCTACTCAATACTAAGCCCAAGCATGAAAGAAAAGGTCAAACTCGTGGTTAAACTGACCCGCTTGCCAAATGTGGAAGAAAATGGTCCGTCTTGTGCATAGTTATTGAGGAAGGCTACTTAAAATCCTTTAAAATGAGACAGCTGGTCGGTATTTCACTTCAAGATAGAACTAGTCCGAGCCCATGGAACACATAGATCGCTTCAAGGGAAATTGGAGACGGGGCAGGACCCCAAGACGGCCCTACTCGAGGTGGGGTTGGTGCATGGGCAGTAGGAGAACGTGATGGGCAATGATGGATACAGCACAGGACATTACCAACTGTTAGCCGTGTCAACAGGCAAAAGGAAATTCTGAAAATTCAAACCAGCACAGTTGGATTGCCTTTCAATAATACACAGCCCCTCTGGGCCCCCTCACTCACCTTCTCCCCTTTTGTCTGCCCCTTCTCTTAATGTTAAGTGGGGGCCAGCAGCTCAGATGGCTGACGGGCAGATATTTTTGTGGCAACCCAACTAACAGTTGCTGCTGATCATCCACATATTGTTGTTAGTGTGCCAGGCAACAACTAATGACAGTGCCATTTCATGACGTCTGCTGCAAATTGAATAATAGCATTCATTTCCAGATTCTTCCTTTTTCCCTGTACAATATCGACTTTGGTCGGTTTACTTTCTCGAGTGAAAGACAGGAATCGATCTCTAAGGGCCGCACAACGCCAATGTGCTTATGCTCAGATCTCTCTTGAAAAGTGCTATTAGGGACTTTTGACAGAAGGGGGAAAAAAAACGAATTTTTCAAGAGGGCTCACGCTGAGTCCAGCATATTCCCCCCTCCGAAATCAAGTTTCCCGAGGAGGCATCGAATACGAGGATCGGTAGTAACATCCCTGATGCGATAGTGTATCAAGAACTGCATGCAGGTGGTAACAAAATGAAAGCAGAAAAGGACTTGCAGGTGAGGGAGATGTGCAGGAGGAGGATGGCAAAATCTCAATATCCTCTTGATTTGATGATTAACCACATATCAATGATTTTTCATGATGCAATAATTAAGAGGTAATTATAATTAAAGGGAGGGAAGATAAGAAATTAAATGTAATGATATTATTTTTAACTTAAAATCATGAAATTGATACGTTAATTTTCTTTATAACCGAAAAGGAGATAATTGGTGGTTAAATGCTTAAAAATGGGACAAAAATGATTGCCCAAAGTGACAGAGCCAGCTCTCTATCCCCTTTAATCATATCCCAGATCATAGTCCTAAGGCTTCTGGCCTCTCAGCTCTTCCCTCATATCTTCTCCTTCCATTCTCCTCCACTCCCACTCCCTGCCATCAATACTGAGAACATCCACTGGTTCCTCCATAGCTTTGAAAAACAGAGACCGGCGGAGGAAGTTAAGAGGGAAAGGAAATGGCATTTGCAGGAACAACCCAGAAGTGCATGTCCTGTGACAAGACGGTGTACTTGGTCGACAAGTTGACGGCCGACAACCGTGTGTACCACAAGGCCTGCTTCCGGTGCCACCATTGCAAGGGAACCCTCAAGGTCTGTACTGTATTTGCATAGCACTTCCAAGTTTGAGCATCCAATGAACTGGAGAAAGAGTAACTAGTCTTGTTGAGTCGGCGATATCTCCATCATGGTATGGTATTGCACAGATACGAGATGGTACTTATAATAAAATTTGCAGATCCGATGCTGAGAAAGTATGTGAACGCTTCTTGGGATGAGTAAGATTTGATCATGAGTCCACTCACATGATCAAATAGATAGAGCAAGTGGGTATTGTATTTTAGGTCGAGAACGATTCTCGACTGTCAAAATCCAAGATGCTACTTTAGCAGATCAACCGATCTACACTTAATAGTTTCGAGCCTGACTGTGACTGAGACTAAGCAGTTGTGTTGATTCTGCCTATTCCATCTTCATTGCACTGTCCCAGTCTCTAAGTCAATGACGGATCGATGAAGAAAGAAATCGTTCTAACCTTAGGATCCTGTGGCGTGGAGAATTTCCTTATAACTAGTCACTCTTTGACTTCTGGTTCTGGATCTATCAGATTTCTCTTCACTTGCTTATTTCCTGTAGAATCTTCAAGTGCTAGATGATATCAAATCATCTCCAATTCTCCGACATTGCCTCATCTAAGCAGGACAATGTAGACAGACCCATTTTTTGATATTTTTCATCTTTCCGGACATTCAGTTGGAGTCGTGTGTTTTGATGATTGATTCTTGGACTAGTCCTGAGAGAATGTGGCTAACAGCCCTAAGCATAGATTCTCTAATGGGGACTAGATCTGATGCTTGCAGCTCGGGAATTACAATTCCTTTGAAGGGGTTCTCTACTGCAGACCTCACTTTGATCAGCTGTTCAAAAGAACTGGCAGTCTTGACAAGAGTTTCGAAGGTAAAGTGATTCCAGGAAATGGTCGATAATTTTCTCTAATCGGAAAGAGATCTTCTGAACTTTCTTCATTTGCAACAATTTATTGCAGGAACCCCGAAAATCGTAAAGCCAGAGAAGCCCGATGGAGAGGTAACTATTCCATAACTCTACCTATTATGCTATAGAAGTTTGGAATATGTTAGTGAACTATCAAAAAATCAAATCTTGGGTTGTTCTTTTGGGCAGAAACCAACATCTAAAGTGTCTGGTATGTTCGCTGGGACCAGAGATAAATGCGTTGGCTGTAAAAATACTGTCTACCCAACCGAGAAGGTAATGGGGCTGCATGAATCCCAATTCACTTGGCTCTTCCCTGCTAGTTAGTCCTGTTAAGTTCAGCAAAACTTTCTCAGTTTTCAGATTTCCCGTGGATCAGAAAATGAAGTGAAATGCATAAGCTGCAGTTATTGAACGTTATTTCGGACAAGAACAGCTTGGTTTCTAAAGATCTGAAAGAGATGAGGATTCTCTGTTTGTGCTGTGACAGGATTTTTTGTTTTATTTCCTTAGAAAGTACACATAGAAAACTATCATTCTGTTGTCTGAATCTGGATAAAAGGAAAACGTATGGATTTGAAACTAGGGGTGAAAAATCAAACTGGAGTTTTCTACTGGCCAATACAGAATTTGCAGCAACACAGCGAGCATTGCAGTGACACTAATAACTAGTACATCAAAATTAGGTCACGGTGAATGGAACTCCTTACCACAAGAGCTGCTTCAAGTGTACTCATGGAGGATGCACAATAAGCCCGTCGAACTATGTAGCCCATGAGGGAAGGCTCTACTGCAGGCACCATCACACCCAGCTCATCAAGGAGAAGGGCAACCTTAGCCAACTCGAGGGTGACCACAATGACAAGGAAGTTGCTGCCTGAGTCCTGACTTCCTGAAGCGTATCCTACATGTCTCCATTGGCATGTCTCTTTTCCTTGAAGATACCGATATCACTATGCCTTTGACATTGAACTCCTAGTATCTTGAGATGAAATGCGTGATGAGATCTTCCGGTTGTTTGGTTTGGGAACTTTTTCCTTGCAATGCCACTGCAGATGCTTGCCCTTGTCAACCGATATTTGAGTATATAATATCTTGGATTGTGCTTGCTCTCTCTATTACTTATGGTTCTCTTCCTTTATCTTTCAGTCTTCTGCTTGCTGATGGTTGTTACATTCAACTCCTACTCATCGTACAGTACGGATATTGGAGATTGATTATTTCCAAGTACTTGTACTTCCTGCAGAAAAATGATTGATGACGAATGTGAGCCCTTTCAAGGGGAGTTGTGTTCTGCTGTGTTGATGATATTTGCATTTCCATAATCTTCGGCTGGACATAGATGCTGTAATTTTGTTCATCAGGAGAAACTTAATGCCAATATAAAGACTCCAGGAACGATTTCAAGAATGCCATGATACACCTTTGACCATCTGGGTAGCAGGTACCAGGTGCACAGTTCAAGTGTTGGAGAAGGAACCCGGACCCCATTGCACCATCCTCGCACCAAATTTGGTTTTCAGCTTCCCCTACCAAGTTCTGATCCGTGTCATCAGAAGTTCAATGGATTGGAAAGAATTTGAGAAATCACCTCCATCCCCTCTCAAAAGGAGAACAATGCAGCCAAGTTGCTTCTCCCCCAAAAACGTGGCAAGAAATATGCTACCCTCCCTGTCCAAAATGATAGCACCGACTAAACCTAGACCCTGCAGATTCCCACGACCACGCCAAAGGAAATGCTCGGTATTATCTTCCTTTGCATATTAGCTAAGACTCCAGTATCAGATTACAAAGGACTAAGGATTAAGCTCCACAAGTTTCTGCAGATAAGCACACATGTGAAGGAACAGAAGACACTCGATTTACCTTAGCATCTCTCAGGACGATCATCAACACACACAAATTCTAAAAATGGTTACTTGAAATGGCCATTACTTACCCCGTGCAAGGTTTCAGTGCTGGAGCTGAGATAAAGGATCCCAAGATTGCAAGTGATAGCGTCCCGGGCAACGCCGGGCTACAGATGGAACAGATGCACCATCCAAGAAGTTGCCTTCATCATGCAGGGAATAATATGACCGAATTATCAAGCGTTAAAATTCTATCATTCCTCAATTATCTCTAACTACACAATAATCCGAGTGAACCGTGGTATTGTAATGACTGAAGGACTCATTCTGTGGTAGTAAGAGCTCACGATCATACAGGTTCCTCATTGATTCCATTTGATCATACTTGGTGAGTGAGTCGATTTCAGTTTAACCATTGCCCAGATCGGAATCGCAGATCAAGGCTTGTGCTGTACCTTCCTTTTTCTCCACCACACGATCAAGAACAGACTCGCATAAAAACTGGTCGTGACTTAGTTGCGTAACTGTGACAACTCGGGGATCTGAGAAATCCAAAAAGACTTACGGCCCCCAAGAGTCACACACTCGAGCAACAGGCAAAATGCAGCGAGCAACGGATACTGACAGACATAATGGTATGGTGCAATAATCTAAGAAAACAAGCGGAACAAGAACTGGGCAGAACAAAACTTTTTGGTAGTTAAAAAAGAATCGCATAGGGATACAAGGAACAACATGCTATGAGCCACTACTGGAAGCAACAGGGAAAACCTCTATCACGAAAAGACCGCCCGATCTTCGAACAAGCCTCTCTCCCGCTCAAGCTTGTGTGCGACAGACAAAGCCATCTCCGTCCTCAAACCCAGCCTTTTCCATGTCGGCAAAATTGGCCAATCATCCCAACACTTGTTATGTCCCAAAGATATGTCTGTGCACAGGAGCCAGTTCCATCTTCATAATGACTTCCGTCCATGGCTTGTCTATGATCAAGACGGAACCCTTCGAGAGGTGCCCAATAAACAAAACAGGGTCACGGAATGCGAAAAATTCAAAGTTCTTCCTATTGCTAGCTTTAGCATTATTAATCAATTCACATGGTCTATCAGTACGTTTCCTTTTCCCGTTTACATGGGGATACTGTATCTTCTTCAATGCCAGATCCTTATCGTCCATGAAATTGTGCTCCTCGTCCCAGTCCACCGGTAATCCAAAGTCAATTGTGCACATTGACCTAGAAATGAGCGGCATTTAGTACCACACAAATATACCGCTATCTAACTTTAGGATTCATCTTATAAGATCCTTCCCATTACTCGAGATAAAAACTAACATCAATACCAATAATATCCAAGAAATAGATAAAGTTTAAGATTACAGAACAGGAAAGGTTGAGTACCTGGAACTGTAAATCACAACACAAGATGGGCTTGAAGGAGGGAAAGAAAGTCCAATGACCTCTCCAGGAAACTCCTGGAACCTCTTCGGTAGAGTGAATGTATTCCGTGTCGACCATTCTCCCAATTGCTTTGCCTCTACATCAAACACATAGACCTGGTTTGATGATGTGGTGACAATGAGGATGTTATTGTTCGAAGGAGGGAATCCAGCAGCTGTAACTGAAGAATTATCTAGTCTTGAGATGAACCAGTGCAGCCTGCTCTCAAGATAAGAAAAATCTCCCCTCAGAAAATGTACAGATTAATAGATGCTCAGCAGCTTCTCAAAACTACAAAGCTTATGAGGTATATCACATAGCAGGCAACTTCAATTGCAATATGCTAAAGCATATACATCTCAGGGAGCATTTCATGTGGCATGAGAATATAAAATTAATATGATCATATCTAATGAAGCTACTACTTACAACTGCTAAGTTCAGGAAAATATTCTGCAAACTCAAAGAGGAGCATAGACTATTTGGGACATGAGACCATTGATGAATCCATTTTACACTTCATATAAATAATATAATGGAAGACACAAAGTAGTCACATCTTGTACCTCTGTATCTCAAGATTGTGTACATAAATGTCTCCAGAACAATTAACAGCAGCTAACCACTGACCATCAGAGCTGGTGAACATTTTTGTAATTGGAAGCTTGTCAGGGGCTAGCTTCCTGGCAGACTCACCACAGCTGGTTTTGAAAGTCCGCAATAATTCTGATGTTCCCACATCAATAACCTGCAATAATAATATTCAGGGAAAAAATTAAATCTAAATGAATATCTTTCCATCAGTGTGTCTAAACAGCAGACATGTTGGCTATGTGCAGCAGTTATAAAAACAAAGAAATAATTAATCTCCTAAAATGTGTCCAAAGATCAATGCTCATAGACATCCCATGGCCTTGAATGTCGCTACAAATATGTCCTCTTATTACAGTGGTCAGGAGAATTACCAAAGCAGATGGCAAAACTTAAGCACATAGACTGCAAAACAAAAACTTATGCTTCAAATATTCTGCCCTGATAAGCCATTCATTTTCATCATCTAGAATTTGAAAAATAAAAAAAGAGATCAAACAAGCAACCATTCACTCATCCACTTAAAACAGGATTCTTTAGGTCTTGACATGCCAAGTTTTTATGAGAAATTAACATCCTAGTGAAAGAGGTACCAAAGCTATCACAGAGAACTTACATAAATTCTCCTGTCATGCCCTGCCAAGATCAACCGACTAGAATCAGTAGTAAAAACCATTGAATGAGCACACGGTAATCTCTGAGGAAGTTGCTTTTTATTCACAACCCATGAACTTTTGCCACCTCCAATTTTACTTAATTCAAAAAGACTGGGTTTTACATGGTCAGAATAAGCAAACAGTGCTCCTGAAGATGAAATGGCACTACAAATGATTCTTCTAGATGCCTTGCTCTTGACTTGAGCCAGAAGCTCAGTAGCTGCCTTGCCTCCAGATAGGCTCGAACCAGCACCACGGAAAGCACCAGTCTCCTTCTGTACAGAGAGAATATCCAACCAGTAGGGGAACTGGACTAGAAGCAAAGAACTTGCATTGAAAGCTGACTTAAGCACTAATTGAATCGGCAATCTCTGAGGGGCAGGACAGATATCATGCGGTGCAAACTTGGTGAACTCTTGTACAGTGTAAGCAAAGAGCTTCGTGTCATCACCGGCAGAGATGAGCATTGGCACTCCCATGTGAGCCCATTTTCTGTAACTAAAATTGACAGGTTTCTCTTTTCGACGTATCCGCTTAAAATTTTCATCTGGCAAGGGATCTGCAAAATAGAAAACTGCAATTAGAAGTACAATTCCATATATTAAGGGGAAAACAAATAGCAATTTCTGCAGGAAAAGATCTACCCCATTCAGAACTTAAGTGCTCCACAATGTACCAAATTTTAATTAGACATCAATACTGATTCTGGGAATAAGTACAAGATTGGGAACTTGACAAACCTTCCCGACTAATTGGCACAGCAATGGTCAAAGACCGAACATCATGTGTGTGTGCTCTTACATAACCAACATAAACCCATTTCTTGGGCATTGTTGCTAACTCGTCCTTGCTGGAACTCACCGCCTCATTGGAAAGCTTATAGAGGATAATCTACAATTAAAATCCAAACAGAAAGAATTAGCCCATTAGAATAGGATCCATTTTATGCATTAAAAGAAAAAGAAGATATGGCAATGCATAATGGTCAATGTCATTGGCAACAAAAAGACCTGCAAAATCCAGCATGTGTTTCAAACCCTCAGTCTAAACTTACAAACCAAGCTTCAAAATTTCAGTCCCATTACTCAAGTATGCATTAACATTTTATGAGGTTTCAAGAGATCTAGAGATAACTAAAATAATCAACATGTGTCCTGACTAGTCATATAAAGGATCTCAAATACTTCCTTAGATTGAATATGCCGATAATATCTAATGTATCAATTCCAAAATTAAAAGAATTGGAATCCAAAAAAATGCAGCAGGGAAACCATAACAAACTCATGCCATGAGCTCTATCCTAGCAGAGAGTTAACTAGCATAGGTAGGCAGTAATCAACATAAGATCTGTCAAGAATCTGAACCAACATTGTTTTTTTAATGGAGAACCAGAATGGTTTGCTATGAAAATCAGATTCATCAGCCAAAGCTGATAACATTTTGCAAAACAAGATGCACAATTCAGTGGCCAATGATAGCAAAACCTGAATAATTAGCTGTCTCTTTAAAGTGAAACAGCAATTCTCCCAATTAAACACCTTCCATCAAAGAGAACAATTACTGCAATACCTGACCATCAGAACCGGCGGAGAATACTCTATTGTGGCTAGGAGCAGCCACAAGGGCATTCACATCACCTTTATGGAAGGAATGAGCCTGTAATAGCGTTCCCTGCTGACTGTCCCAAAACTGTACACTTCCAGTGCTATCACCACTCACAAGTGTTCCAGATCTGAAACAAGTGATGACATTCATATCGGGAAAGAGAATTCCCCCATTAAATATGATTTAGAGATATTTCTTATAAAAATAGTTGATGTTTAACACTTCTTCCTACCTTAGTGCAAGCAATGACCACACACACAAATCTGGTCCACTTCCCCGACCTCCAAGACCCACAGTGATCCTATAAATCTCACGGCACAATTTAGCATCCCAGCATCTTATGAACCTGCAGAAACCAATGTAACGGACAAGCATTGGCGAAGTAAGCTGCAGCAACTAAAAGATACTTGGAGAAAAGTTGGATATATGAAAGCGTTTTTAAGAGAAAAACTTAAGGTTCAAAGGCAAGAAGACACCTACCCATCACTAGTCCCTGAATATATCAAACTTGCATCTGGACTCCAAGTCACACTTAGAACACGTCCTGGGGTTCATTCAAATCAGACAAGAAATTATGCAGAAATATAATCATCAACAACTTAAAGAACACTAATGAGGGTTAAGAGATCTCACCACTGACCCTAGGCAATGATCTACTGTAGATCAATTCATGAGTCTCTGATATACTGTATATGCGAATGCAACCATCATCACAACCAAAAGCTAGGAGTTCGTTTTCCATAACTATTTGTTCATGAAGCTCAACAGCATCAGAATCATCAGAATCATCCTCACTTTCACTTGTTACATCACCAACACCATTATCTAGATTTCCATCTGAATAGACATTTTCAGTTTGTCCTGCTTTATGCTCACTTTGAGTGAGTGAATTACATGATGGAGCCACAGCCATTTGCCAGATTGAGACCCCGATAGTTTTCAGCACAGTCTGAACAAAAAAAGAAAAAGAAAAAAAACGATACTTCTATAAGCTTGAATGAGCTCAATCACTTAACATCCTAAGGAAGCATTTTCAGAGTATTACTACCTTCTGCTTCAGGTCAAAGAGGTCCCACTCTGACACTGAACCATCAATACTTGAAGAGAATAGCCTTCCAGAGCGCGACCATGCAAGCGATGACACCTTGGAATTAGGATCACCATAAATGGTCTACAAACACAAAATGAAAGACTCGCTGATTAACAAAAGGAATATTCCCTTGTCCACGGTAAGAGAAGTAATGGGTAGCAAAAGAGCAATAGACACGATTACCATCTGGCAGTGCCAACCAACAGAACCGGGAGAGACGAGCCAAATCTCAAGCGAGCAGTCATCGCGCGCTACAGCAACCTTTCCACCATCAGGGCTGGTGGAAAGGGCAGCGACTGGGGATGGCCTCCAGTTGGCTGAGGGAGTGCTGGTCCTGTAGGCTTCCAGCATCTCCAGCAGCGGCAGTGGCTTGCTCTGGCGAGCAGCAATGAAGATGGTGGAGGCAAGGACGGTGACGGAGTGGGGGCAACGGGGCAGTTGAACCCACCGACGTCGGGAAGCTACTTACTATTGGCCACCAATCTTCTCTCGAATAATCTTACGTGTACGGTAGCAGTTTGGCAACATTACCACCCGAAGAGTTCCCAACTTTCTTCCTGCATCAACAACAAGGGAACCAACAGAAAACCAGCGAATCCATTCGCCCATCAGTGGAGCCAGCAAAAGTATTAGACATTCACAAAACCCTAGGAAGAAAACAGACAGCTCTTTCACTTCAGCGGGGAAACGGCAGAGCAAGCGGCGGCCGGGAGGAAGAGGCTGCAGTGGCAGTCGGTGAGGATCAGCCAAGAGAGGAGAGGGAGAAGAACAGCGGCGGAGGCGATGGAGCTTGAGGAGGGATCAGCTTCCCACCGACCAGACAGACGGCGAGGAGAACTTGAGGGTTTAGTGGAGACGATAATGGGCCTATGGGCCTCGAAAATGCTGGAGATGGGCCGGTGCTACGCACGGTCACGTTCAAGGTGTATTACCCGTGGAGAAAATGTAAGATATAATTAAAAAATGTGAAATTAAGAAATATATAAGGGAAAAAAAGATATATAAATAAATAGGATATATTTAAAAAAAATTGAGAATAAAATATTCATAGAAAAAGTTATGGGTTCAAATCCTCTTTCAAGCAATTTTCACTATTATTTAAATTCTTTAAGGTTATTTTTGGAACCTTAAAAGTGAGACAAAAAAATAGTGCAGAGGTTTAAAGTAATAATAGATAAATGGCTAAATAATTAATTATCGTCGAACTGATTTGGTGACTTTCCTCCTGTTCAAGTTTATGAATTTGAGGTTGGTCAGAATTTTACCTCGGTTTAACGTAGACATGAATTGATAGATATCAACCTTTTAATTATTAGAAAACCAAAATGAATATCAAATAAATTCTTTAAAATTTTGTAATAATGCCTAAAAAGATAATTATTAAATAAAAAGATGAAGATATGATGGCGCGGTATTACTTCACCTACGTCCCCCCGCTACATAAAATACTTCCCCGCTCAAGCCCGACTCCCTGCAGGACCATTTTCACCCGTGCAAGCCTGACCGGTTTACACAAGACCTCCAATGATCGGATCGAGCAATGGAGAACGGGCGAACATGTGGTAAGCGCCATTGATTAAAAGCACGATCCGGTCGGTCATCGGCACCTAGTGTTCCATGGAGTGTTAGACGGCACCTTCACCTCCATCGCATTTTGGAATTATGACCTAGTGTTCTGTGAAATGTGAAATGTAAATTGTATCATCACTATCACCTAAGTTGGATAATCGAACTTGGCCGGGAAAATCTTCGATCCCAGGAATGGTAACAAAGTTTCTAATAGGCTGGCACTTCCGCTCGCCCGTCCAAATAACAGGAAAATGTCGTATCAATGCAACTTTCATCAGTAATTCTAGAATGGTATCAATCACAGATATCAAACCGTGTGGACCTTGTAGGTTCTGTAATAACCTAACCTGAAAACATGCTCTGATTAACAGAGGATCAGTGAAATAAAGGTAAGTAGTAGCATCTCAAGGTACTCCACATGTCAGGTGGAATCAAGAATGCCCACCGACCACAGGTGCAGAGCTATCAGCAGTTTGATCGATCTCCATGTTGCCCCCATTCTCGACCTTCAACTTCTGCCATGGCACAATCCACATTGCATTTCCCCATCAAATTTCTCACATTCATTAGGAGAAAATTGCACAAAAGGACAGCACTAGTTTTATTACTCTGCAGGCTAAGAGTCACCAACCGATGCATAAAAGGCAACTTCTGGTGATGTATGAGGCCATGACATTCAACTTCAAGGGTACAAAGAACTAGGGACTAGAGAAAATGTTGTCTAAGATTGAGGTATGCCACCTACATGTCTAGAAACCGGATGTATTATCAACACTAAATGTGAGCAATAATCCTGTCATTTTTTAGTGTCGTGAAGTCCTCTTTCAATTTCCAAAAGAGAAGTTTCCTAGCTGTTTTAATTCTTTAAAGAAATAATTAAAAAGAAAATTTAATCGCTTAACTTACTTTTGTGGCTGCAGATGAGTCCTCAGATGCCCGAGCAAACATGTTCAAAAAAATCTTAGCATCTCTCCGGTTGCTCTCGGCTTGAAGTTGCTTCAACTTTATATGTAGTGATTTTAAATCCCTAATTGGGAGGGAAACATCATTGGGTTATAACAATAATACTATTTGAGTTCCTGAATTTTGTTGGACTTTGCAGTCTTGTGTTACCTATTAGCGGGATCAACTTCAAGAGCTTTCTTTATGTCCACTTCAGCCAATAGCAAGTCTGCAGTTTCCATGTAGGCTTGTGCTCTTCTGTACAAAGCTTTTAGATTTTGGGACTCGATATCCAGTACCTGCAAATTATAATTGTAAGCAAGATTAAGATAGTGCTCTTTGTTCCAGGCGAAACAGAAAGCCCAAAATCGTGAAATGAATGATTCAAATTAATCAATGACATAAATCACTTTATTTGATTCCTCACCATATCTCAATGCCCACAAATATCTAAATATCCCCTAGACAAAACACAAGAAACAACAAAATTTCCTTTGATTAAATTCATCGATAAAATAGAGGAGAGGAACAGCCTAGTGACATCATCCTCAAATATTAATTAATGATGTAAGTCACTTTATTCGATTCCTCATTGTATCTCCCACAAATTTATAAATAGTCAGACAAAAAACAAGCAACAACAAAATTTCCTTTGATTGAAATTCCTGTTTAAAGCACTGGAGAGGAACAACTTAGTGACTTCATCCTCGAAAACAAAATTTTCCCCTGTTTAGAACATATGATTTTACGGTAGCGTTCTCCATTTTGATTTTTTTTTTCCCTTTCCCATATAACTTCAACAAAAAATGGGCACACAAAACATATGGCTGTCTGTGGACCTCATAGGGGATTTTTTGCACTTCACCTTTGAACAAAGATTAATCGCTTCTTTGAAGTCATTCAGTTTAAGGTTACAAGCTGCAACATTTAGCCAACAAGAGACTCTCAGCACTTTTACAAGCATCAACTTATCATCCCCCAAATCATTATCTTCACTGACATAGTCTGCAGCCTGCATACAAAACAGGACAATTACACATGGCACGTTAAGTTATAAAAAAAGGGATAATTAGATGCTTCCATTGCAGGAAGAGCCAAAAACCAGACCTTATCATATTTTTTTGCGGCTCTTTGATACTTTCCAGATTTAAAAAGCACATTGCCTTCTTCTTTCTTTCTTCTAGCTGCCTCAATTCTTTCATTATTATTCATCTCCCATGGAGCCTTTTCCTATTCGCCAAGAAAAAACATCATAAATAGTCATCCCACGAATTTGAGAATCTTTACCTTAAGGCTTAATTAATGAGAGACCAAACTTAGAATATTATCATGTCAAAGAAAAACAACCAAGTTATAAAGAAATAATACTCTCAGAGATTGTGCCTACAGGTCAACAGCAGTGAAACCAGTTTTAAGATGACACAGGCCAAAAATATATAAAAAGGTAAACCAAACCACAACTGTAAACTGATTCAGCACGATCTTCTGGCCCAGTCACACATTTGATAATTTGGTGCTAAAGTTCTTTGAAGGATTATCCATGAAACTTCTAAAGATATTACATGCATTATATGTACTGATGCACTACCTTTATGAAGTCCAACATTTCAACTTCATAAACCAAGTTTGAACATGGAGGGACTATGGCAAGATCTCGCTGCACTTCTTCAGTTCCAAAGCCATATTCATGATTTATAGTTACTACTGCCTGCTCTCCCTTCTTCATGGACATCACTGCCCGGTCCAAACCTGCAATCACTTGCTCTGTGCACAACAAACAAAGCAATTGACAAGATAATTCTCCAGGCTTCTTAATTGCAAAAGCATTTGAAAAGAAATACAAATGCAATGTAATAAAAGCTAACCTTCATCAGTGACAAAGTTCAGAGGCTGCACCCCATCAAATCCTCTCTTTTCATAAATAGTGCCATTCTCAAGCTGAGCCATATAGCCAACTGCAGAGATATAGCCTTGGTCGACCACGGGCTATGCCTTGG
>CXYZ01012880.1:41791-62625 GCA_900006705.1 Sonneratia caseolaris | reverse complement strand
TAACTTTGGGTAATGGTATTGATGGTTGACCCACCGGGAGTTTGGTCTCCGAGTCTGGTCGCAGGTGGTCTGCCGGCTGAGAATATTGGCCTTTGGACTTGAAATGGTTGGTCTGGTTCTGCGAGGACTGCAGGGAAGTGGAGTCGAGGGTTTTAATTTAGCCTGTGTCTACCCTTCAATATTTAAATTAGAAGCTAAGTTTATCTTCAGGGAATACGAGGGAGGAGAGGAGAGGATAGGGAAGTGTTTATGAAGACTCAAAACATTGAGCTATCTGTCTCAAGCATTTGGAGTTTGAGGGTTTTCTGTACACTTTATTTGAACGAGAGCTGAAATGGTAGATCAAGAGAGGACGCGGCTCAGCTTGGGGGACAGGTTCTTTGCTCCAACTAGGGCACTCGTTAGTCGGAGGGTCGATAAACAAGTCCGCTTAGGTAATATATAATTGTATGATATCGGTAAAAAAACAGTATTGATTACCAGTTTAATGAAATATATATATAATTGTATGATTTAAGGAAGAAAATTTAGAGGTCATATAAATTGTCATATCTCTTTAGTCATTTAGTAACTAAACTATAGTTTTGCTTGTATATTTTGAGAGTAAAAATTCGCTGGTAAATTGCCAATATGCAGTAAGTCAGGTTTAGAATTCAAATATCTCGACTGTTAGTATATGATATTTAATTGACGGATTCCAGATTGTACAATATATTATCTTGTGGATTAGCTGAGTATACAAAATCACCCATTAAAAAAAAAAGTATAATTTTTTCCTTATGTGTCGATGTCGGTGGGGGTGGGGGTAGGGGTAGGCACGTGGCCTCGCTGTCTGCTATATATGTGTCGATGTCTTCTGTGGACATTTTGCACCATCACATGCCAAAGCCCGTAGCAAGTCTTACGCACATGGTGTATGGCCTTCCACAAATAGATTATGAAACAGCCAGAAATTAGATTACCCCATAAATGAGAAAAACGTGCAGAAATTAAATTATTAAATGCATAATCAAGCATTCTACTTTAAATAGATAATCTGCTCACCGATCAAGGAAAGTTTGTGAATGGTTCATCATATCGAAAGCTTAAATATTCTTGTCCTGTCATATTATGCCAACACGTATATTAACATCCAATCAAGACATCAACATAAATTGATAAAGCCGGTTCAAAGTTCGTCTTATCTTTATTGAGATACGTGAATTTCACATTAGAAATTTAAGAAAAATAATCATAGTTCGCATTATACTAAGTATTATTATCTTATTAATTTAACATTTTGAGTTAGACACATGGAAATTCTATATGAGAACGAGTTATACTACTGGTTCACATCATGCCAAGTTCGAAACTAAAATGTTAGATCATTGCTCAATTGTTATTTGAGACGGGAAGAAAATTTTAATTTTTCTATTGTAAATTTTTTTATAAATATAACATGTTAGGATTGAGGGATTGTGAGGGTTAAAGGAGGGGCAGGATTTTACCCCGTTAAATTTTCCCTCTATAGTTATCTAATAATCCTCTTGATTATGTAGAGATCAAAAGTGAATTTACAATATAACCCTCATATTTAATGGTTTGAGAGGGATATGAATTATCTAATAACATGTTTTAACCATCGTATCCCCCTCTCCTCAATAATGATAAAAATATTATAAAATTATTTGATTTTATAAATTTAAACCTTAAAATTTTTCGATGATTTTTCTATTCTAAAATTTTACTCCTATGACTTATTGAAGTTTTTGTTATAACAGGTCATTCAGTCACATTAACATAGACATAATGACACCGATAAGATGTTGATGTGTCATTGATATATCAAGTGCAATGTCATTATTTAAATGTAAAAATAATCAGATACATAATTGTCAAATTAACAAAATATACTTGATTTAATAATCAAGACTTCATGAATTCGTTAAGGAAGTGATGTTTTATGCATGAAAAAGTTATTTTGAAAATTTTATTACTCAAGTTCAAACAATTAGGTAATTTTAAATTTTCAAATATTTTTTTATGTGAATAATACAATCAAAATAAGGATTAGGTAGATATATCTTATAATCCTCCATAGCCCCTACATCCCTTCCCCTTCTCGATCATTCTTAACCCTCCCTTCTTCTCCTCTTCCAATCCCTCAATCCGATCCCTTTCCCTCCTTAAGAATTCAGAGCAATTAAAATTTCAAATTTTGGATAACATACGTAAATAAATAAATAAATAAATATATATATATATATCTAGAAATCGTTTGGTAGTATGTACATAAGGGCGAAAGGAAAAGATTGAAAAATTGAAAACTAGGAAAAATCCAACCAAGATTAACCCAAAAAAAACCAGGTTTCCAGGGCCCTATGTGAAATTCGAGTGATTTTTAGAGGGTGAAAGCTATCCAACAAAGTTAAGCCCCAGCACAAGAAAACCGGTGGAACCCTGGACCAACCCAAATTTCATAATTATATTTAATGATTTATTTTACTCATTCTAATCATATATTTAATATTCACTTTCATTATTCCTCTTTCTAATTACACACTCATATTAGAATAGGTAATTTTTCAATTCTATAATTTAGAAGAATTTACTTTGGGTCATTCCATCATTGCCCGAACTAATTTCATTCGTTATCTGTTTTTAAACAATAATACTTTAATTATATATTTTCATTAAAAGTCTAAACCCGAAAAGAATAAAAAAATGTAATGGGCATTTTTTTTTCACTTTCTTAAGTGGATTTTGTTATGTTCTTTTTTACATTCGGAAAAACTGACTTGGAAAAATTGAGGTTTGACGTTTGGTAAAGAAAATCACTCAACCCAAACTATTTTTAACCGCTATATGTACAGTGAAGATATGCATTTATGTATAAATGACATCTGCAGAGCTCAATGAACAATGACTAGAAAACAATTTGAACAATGGGACCTCAGCGACTGTCATACCCACTCTCACAGTCTGATTCTATATCAAGCGGGAAAAATAGAATAAATCCCCAAGCGTCATGATTTGGTTTAGATTCAAATCTACTCAATTTATTAAATAATAAAACTATTTTTAAGTATAAAAAAATTAAGTAGATTTCAATGCATAGTTTTCAAAAGATTAACACACTCGAAATGCTGTATACGATTTTTCTGTCGGTTGTGATCATCAATTAAAGTACTGGAAATAGAGACAGGAGATTTGATCAAAATTCAGACGAAACCTCTCAAGTCTCTACAATAGCCACAGGATTGAGATATGATATGATATTATATTGTATTGTATTACATTATAGTATATTATATTAGTACCATGCACATGCATGGGGTTCTTCTTCCATTATTATCACTGTCGGTAAACGTGTAGCTGGAAGAGGCAAATGGGTCGTGCAATCCCGACAAAATCGAGCTCTATATGCATCAGAAATGGGCTGTGGATGCTCTACCGCTCGATGTTTCCTCTAGATTAAAAATTTTGGTGATATGTACCAAGTTCCTGGTCGAATGGTCGGATGTTATATATGTGATCGTTTTTTTTTTGTTTTGTTTTCTTTCTTTCTTCCTTCTCCCGGGCAATGGATGCGATGAGATTAAGCAAACATCAGCTAACCTAAATCGACTCGGTCAATAAGATGTCAATTTTAGATGTGGATGGAGATAATTCTAGTTTTGATCAATTTATATTTAAATTAGGTTTGAAATAATTTAATATATATTTTTCTTAAATAAAATTTCGAATTTGAATCATATTAATAGAGATAATTATATGGAAGAACTTCACCCATGTGGCTAATTAAGATTTTGTTTCAAATAGGTAAATAGATTACTCAACAAAAGTTATGAATAATGTTTCAATTAATTCATGTCTTGTGATATTAATGGCACCCGGTAGATTAAGACCCAATGTAACAATCCATATAAATCAATTATAGCTGATTCAATATTTTCTTTTTCTTTTTCGAAAAATCATATTTCAAGTATGAATTTTATAAATAATAAAAAAAATCTACTATTCAAAGAATTTTACCTAGTGTACCTGTGCATTCAGATCCTTGACTGTTAAGAGTAATTGGGGTTTTGAATTTGGGATAATATACGTTGAAAAGATCTGGAAATCCTTTGGTAGAATATGCAGTAAAGATGAGCATTTATAAATGAATTGGGTAAATCACACCATTGATACTAATGTAATACTTTGGTACAAAAATTTTAAAATATAACTATGTGATATAGTTTCTTTTAAATATATTACACTTTAGTAATTCCGTTAGTTTTTTACTAACACAGCTAATTTTTAATGACGTTGATAATTTACGTGGCGTTTATTGATGACGCGACTTTATATTTTAAATATGTAGATTATCACGTGACACATGTTAAACTCACTATTTCTTTCTTCCTTTCTCTCTCCACATCTCTCTCGGCTCTCTCTCTCGGCTCTCTCTCTTCCTCTCTCTCTCTCTCTTGCTCGGCTCTCTCTCCCTCTCTCTCTCTCTCTCGCTCACACGCTCTCTCTTTCTCAATTTTTATATAGGGCTTCATGATTTGGGAGAATTAAAATTAGATTAGAAGAGAAGAGTGAGAAGGTTCAATTGTCACAAAATTTAACGTGAGAGATCAAGAAAATATTTAATACAAATTTTACTATTTTATTAGTAAATTCTAACTTCTTTTGAGTTAATTTTTTATTATATTTTTTTAAAGATTAATATTGAGATTGAATTACGTATTCATTACCCTTTATTATACTATTATGTTATATTATTACTATTTTGTAAAAAAAGAGAAAAAAATTATAAATAAAAGATAGTTAGAAAAAAATGAATTGTTATTAGTCGGTAAAAAAAATTTAATTGAATATAAGTTGAGATATTGAGGAAGAGAGAGAGAAAGAGAGAGCATGCGAGCGAGAGAGAGAGGGAGATAGCCGAGCAAGAGATTGAGAAAGAGAGAGAGAGGGAGAGAGTCGAGTGAGTGAGAGATGAAAGAGAGGAGCGGACAGATAGAAGAAAGAAATATCATCATGATTTATGATGTAATAATTTATATATTTAAAATATGAAATTATAATATTAATGAAGGTTAAGTATATGGTTTATGTCATAAAAAATTAATAATATTAGTAAAAAATTAATAGAGTAGACTAAATGATAGTATATTTAAAAAATATATATTATAGAATTATATTTTAAAATTTTTATATTAAAATATTACAATAATATTTTTACCAACAGTATGATTTATCCGAAATAGAGTTTACCGATCGAGTTCAATGAACAAAGACTAAAAAACGATTGGACAATGGGACCTCTGCTACGGCCACCCATACCTTTACCGTCCCTTACTCTCTACCAAGTGGGAAATGCAATATCTCACCTCTACATCAAATCAAATATATGATTAATTTAAACTAATCATATCCAAAAATAAAAATTTAAGTAGATTTGAAGCTTTTAGTATCAATGGATGAATACAATCGAATTGCTGCATGCGACTTTTCTGCCGGTTGGAATGGAACCGAGACGCTGAAGTTGTGTTCAATGTAGTACGTTTCTGTCGGCTGTGATTATCATCCATTAAAGTACAGGAAAAAGAGACAAGAGATTAGATCAAAATTCAAACGAAATCTCTCCAGTCTCCACAATAGCCGCATCATTGTGGGCTTCAAAGATATAATATTATATTATATTGCGTCTGGACCCATGCCCGTGCATGGATTTCTTCTTCCATTATTATCACCGTCGGAATTTCTGACCGATTTGCCTATAAATAAGCTCGTGAGCGAGCCAAGTTTATCATCCTCTCCTCCTTTGCATATCCACAAGTAACCCAGACAGCAAAGGAAAAGAGGTACCAAAATATGAAGAGCTCCAGAGTTTTCCTCCTGCTTGGCCTTGTTGCAGCCATCGTTCTCCTCATCTCTTCGGAGGTGGCTGCTCGGGACCTGTCCGCCGAGACCTCCACTGGTAAGGCTATATATACGGCCAAGATAGGCCGAATAATTTGGCATTTTTCCCTCCATGTGTTCCTGTTTCTTCTTTTTCATAAACGGGCTTAACTTCTGACAAACAAATTGCCATAACCCAGAGAATGGAGTGAGTGACGTCAAGCCTGACGGTTACGGGGGCGGATACCCAGGGGGAGGATATAGGGGTGGATACGGGGGTGGATATGGCCGTGGCCGTGGTGGTTACGGAGGTGGGTGCCGTCATGGATGCTGCGGAGGCTACGGTGGCCGTTGCAGGTGCTGCGCTTCCGCTGCCGAGGCTGCCCAGTTTGCTGCAGAAGCGAAGCCCCAGAACTGACGATACTGATCTGGCCAATGGAATTGTGACGGCTTCGTCATAAGCACGAAATAAGTTATCTAAAGTAATGATAACGTTGGACGAATAAGTGTGCTAGCTTGTGTTTCCGTTCCTCGTCCCATCTCATGCCTTCTTTGAGTTAGGCATGACAATGTATGTCGTACGTACGGTGTATTGAAATGATGTGTTCCATCTAGTTGGTTGGTGTCATAAACTCACTCCTACACACGACCACCGCCCGTTTAACAGCGAGTTAATAATACGGACATTCTCGTTAAACCTTGGGACTAATCGTGTACATGATTAGCACACGATTATCTTAGTTTACATATCCACATTGTGAGAGACATGCCCGCTTAACACCCACGTTTCAAATAGGGCATCCTCCTAAGTTTCCAAAAACAAAAAAAGATCGGACGCTCTAACACATTCAGTTAACTAACATAAACTAACTTAACCATATGTGTCGATCAAAATCGAACAGTTGGCCTTTTGGTTACAACCTTTTGATTGATTATGTACATGCATACACTACTTACCTGTGTGCAATTGACCTATCAATTCACCCATGCATCTGAAGCAAATGTCGCCCCGGACTAGCTCAAACAAATTGTTATTTATCAACGTGGACACAAATGATCTTCCTTGTCAAAAAAAAAAAATGCAACATGTTGGTTCAAATAAATCATAACTAATTTAAATTTAAGTTAGAATAGCCTATTAAGTTGTAAAACTATCTCAAAATAAATTATTTATATTTATAAAACTCAAATCCAATGATCATGTGACAAGCCATGCCAATAAACTTATATTAATAAATTGAAATTAATTTAGTTTATACCATTTAAATGTTTTAAAATGTGCAGCCAATTAGGAAGCATTAATAGCGTAATTTTTTTTAATCAACTCTTGAATGTGAAATTTGTTGTCATACACCCTTCAACACCGTTTCTTATCCATGAGCCGGCGTTTTCTTTCTCGACAAGGGGAATGATTTTTCATCTGATCTTAAATTTAACGACCCATGTAACATATAAAATTTTCAGTAGAATCAAAAGTTATCTGATTCATGTATAAGGAAAAGTTTAAATTGATATATTAGTGATATTTAGTTTTTAATATATTAGGACTCTTTTTATCAATTTTTTTTTCTTATGTGGGTTGTGTTTCTCCACATGACTTCATAGCATGACATTGAGTCCATGGCAATTTGACTAAAAAAATTGAGGCAGATGCATTGTACAGTTCCGATACACTCGAATCGACCTCTGTATGGATTGCAAATGGGCTATACATGCTCTATCCAAAAATGACAATATTGTATTCCAAGTTTCTATCAGTGTTTCGTCACTGCATATATATATATATATATATATATATGTAGTGTAAGTAAGAATTTCTCGCCAAAAACTATCATAATAGATTCCTTCGTGATGAACTTTTTGTAATGGGATATGTTTGTCGCCATCTTGCACGGATGTTTATCCTAACTTGTACAGCGGAAGTAATCCTAACATGATATTAATGACAAATCTATCTTCGTCGCAATAGGCAAGTAGCAGTGACTAAACCCCAAGCTAGATCTGTAATTTCCGTGACAAAATCGAATGATCTGTGGGAAGATATTTTGTCGCAGGCTGTAAAGTTTCCTGTAGTGAACGATCAAATATCTAAAACACGGGTCGACATCTTCTGCAGACACCTTGATCACATCCGAAGGGCTCGTTGCCCTAAAATAAATTATATTGTGAGATATCAAGAGATTACACGGTGATTGAGAAAGCAGGCAGAAACAATTATATGCAAAATCAACGATTCTGTGTCCAGTAGAATAAGATAGTCCAATGAAAGTTGATTTATTTTTTCTGTAAATAAGATTTTAAATATATGTCTTATAAATAAGGGAAAATCTACTGTCGATCATTGATTAAAGATATGCATCGACTTTGAGTAGAATGAACAATGACTAAAAAACAATCGAACGATGGGACCTCAGCCACAGTCATCCCAACCACCACTGTCCCGACTCTCTAGCAAGTGGGAAAAATATATGGTCTCGAATGTTGAATAATTAAGACTCGAATGCGACAATCCTGTCAAATTGTCAAAGTATCACACGTGCAGAGAAGGCGAGTAGGTTTTTGAATTTCTGGTTTCAAGGGATTGATGCAATCGAACTGCTGTGTACGACTATTATCTCGGTTGAGACCGAATTGAGACATCGTGGTTGTCCGTCGTGCAGGATACTACGAGTGATTTATGGGCCATACGGCTCTCTGCAGGCACCATCTATGCCAGTGGTGACATGCATTTTCCATCACATACGTATCAATTTTTGGATCATATAAAGGATGTGAACACAGAGAGTGGAATGCCTGTAATCAAGTTGGAAACATGGTGTATGGGTCTGATCATCAATTAAGGATAGGAAACAGAGACAAGAGATTTGATCGAAATTCAACACGGAAACTGTCCATAATGGCCAGCAGCCTTGTGGGGCTTCGAAGATAAGTCTTATACACATCATGTCATATATTATATCATAAAATGAATATAAATCTTTTTGTATTTTTGGACCATTCACGTGCACGGGTTTCGTACTCATCTATTGTTATCATTGTCTAAATTTCACATTGTCCACAAGTGGCAAACCGGGCCGAGGTGGTCTGGAACTGCCGGGGGGAGTAACCTCTCTTGGCTCCTTCTAGGGGTTGGAACACTCCTTTCGGTTCCACCGTGACCCAGCAAAAAACTTCAGGTCTGACCCCAATTGTCCGAAATAACCATCCAATACTGAAATAAGTTCGGAGAGAGACCCCCTGGAATGATCAATCATTGTCAAGGGGTGACGCGGCTTGAAATTCCTCCGTGTTTTGGACGTGGGATTGACTCCCAGGAATGGAGTCGACCTCTTGGAGTCAGTAGTCGGACATGTGGAGTCGAGGTCGGACATATTGGTCGTAATGGAGTATACGATAAATAAGTCGGGTCGGGTCGAGGCTCCCCGAGTTGTACCTCGGGCATGGACCGTTCCACATCAACAACATTCAATGGTTCGTCTCGGTTATTCGACTGTGCAGAAGATCTGAATGGAGAGTGAAATTTATAGTCAAAAGTTGTGTGCCGGTCTGATCATCAGGTACAGGGAATAGAGACAAGTGGTTCTGATCAAGCTTCAAGGCGAAAACTCTAGATAATGGCCAACGGCATTGCGAGGCTTCGGAGATCGAGTACTGTGAACGGGGATGGATTGTACGGGGTGGGACCCCGTTGTTTTCTTGAACAAAAATTTATAAATTGGTATGTAAATTTTTAAAATTTTTTTATCTTTTACTAAATTATCTTAACCNTCAACACGGAAACTGTCCATAATGGCCAGCAGCCTTGTGGGGCTTCGAAGATAAGTCTTATACACATCATGTCATATATTATATCATAAAATGAATATAAATCTTTTTGTATTTTTGGACCATTCACGTGCACGGGTTTCGTACTCATCTATTGTTATCATTGTCTAAATTTCACATTGTCCACAAGTGGCAAACCGGGCCGAGGTGGTCTGGAACTGCCGGGGAGTAAGCTCTCTTGGCTCCTTCTAGGGGTTGGAACACTCCTTTCGGTTCCACCGTGACCCAGCAAAAAACTTCAGGGCTGACCCCAATTGTCCGAAATAACCATCCAATACTGAAATAAGTTCGGAGAGCGACCCCTGGAATGATCATTGTCAAGGGGTGACGCGGCTTTGAAATTCCTACGTGTTTTGGATGTGGGATTGACTCCCACGAATGGAGTCCACCTCTTGGAGTCAGTAGTCGGACATGTGGAGTCGAGGTCGGACATATTGGTCGTAATGGAGGATATGATATATAAGTCGGGTCGGGTCGAGGCTCCCCGAGTTGTACCGAGGGCATGGACCGTTCCACATCAACAACATTCACTGGTTCGTCTCGGTTATTCCACTGTGCAGAAGATCTGAATAGAGAGTGAAATTTCTAGTCAAAGTTGAGTGCCAGTCTGATCATCAGGTACATCGAATAGAGACGAGAGATTCTGATCAAGCTTCAAGGCGAAAACTCTAGATAATGGCCAACAGCATTGCGAGGCTTCGGAGATCGAGTACTGTGCACGGGGATGGATTTTACGGGGTGGGACCCCGTTGTTTTTTCTTGAACAAAAATTTATAAAATGGTATGTAAATTTTTAAATTTTTTTTATCTTTTACTAAATTATCTTAACCTCATTCTTATATTTATTCATATATTTTTATATTATATTTCACTGCATGACCCACTGGTTGTACATGACAGCAAGTTATATTATATAATTAATTAATTAATCTTTTTTATTTTTTATGCCGTGCAAACCCATGGGTTTCTTACCTATTATGATCCTCCTCTAAATTTCACATTATTTTGAGAATGAGGTATTTGGTAGACTTATTATTATTTTAATTAGAGGAATTATTATTTTTGTCTTAATTTAAAATTTATTTATTTATTTATTTACATATCTTTATTTTTCTCTTACACCTATCTGATTTAAGCTCATAATCTTGTAGAGGAGAATTTCACATTCCTTGGGCCTATAAAATACGGTTGTGAGCAAGCGAGGTTTATCATCTCCCACCTATCGCATATTCACAGGAGTAACCCCGAGAGAGGAAAGAAGCAATAAGAAAGCAAAATGAGCAGTTCCAAGGTTTTCCTCCTCCTAGGCCTTGTTGCAGTCATCGTTCTCCTCGTCTCTTCGGAGGTGGCCGCCCGGGACCTGGCTGAGACCTCCACTGGTGAGACCATTGGCATGAGATATATCGGGTCTGTATATTATTTCTTCTTTTTCGTATGACAATCTTGACTTACTGTAAACAAATTTTTTTGATCTAGAGAATGGAGTGACTGATGTCAAACACGATAGACATGGAGGCGAATACGGTGGCAGTGCCCGAGGCGGTGATGACCGCCGGTGCCGTCACGGCTGCTGTAGTCTCTACCGTGGTTTTTGCAGGTGCTGTCGCTCCGCGGCTGAGGCTGCCCAGTTTGCTGCAGAAGCGAAGCCCCAGAGCTGATCGTACGGTCGATGAACTCACCGATCAAGAAGATCAAGCATGAAATAAATAATTTTATTTAGTGATACTGTTGAAGGAATAAGTCTATGCGGGTTTCCCTCTCCGGTTATTATAAGAAGAAAGATGCCCGACCTATGGGTCAATTATTAAAAATAGATGTTGAAATGATACATGGCATAGTCCCGTTGAAAAGTGAGTGCCTACAGAGAGCAACTCTGCGTACGAAAAAAAGAATCCAATAATTACGTTGGAAGTTTTAAATGTTAATTTTTTTATTCAATAAAAAAATATAATTGATTACTTAATATAAATTAAATTTTAATTAATAAATTTATGATATTATGAAAGCTATTTGCTTAAGGATTATAAGAATTGGCTTATGTAATAAAAAATTGATGTTACATCATGAGTACGACATGTCTAACTAAGAAATGGCACATATAATTAGCTCGTGATATTATTATTATTATTATTATAAAATTAATTATAAGTCATTTGATTAAGTTATAACAGGGTCACATGATCAAACTGCCGGACCTTATAAACCCTCTCTCTGCTACTATGAGGCATCTAGAAATCACCAGATAAATGAGACAATGTGTAGAAACTGTCATTATGTGCATAGTTGTCAAGCATTACATGTATTTTTAATTATACAAGATACCCATAAATTTATAATAATTTACAAAGAAAGAAAAAAATAATAATAATAACTTTTATAATATAAATTAAAATTACAATCTCCGTAGCTCCTATTATGCCCTAGTAATGTGTTTAATTAATAAAATGGACAACCTGCTGACTGGTCAAGTTACCAATGACTGATCTTACAAAAAATTTTAATTATTCATGTCTTGGCTTATGATGCATACACAGTATGATATGATTGATATAATTTAATATATTTTTTTATCAACCAACCATTTATATTTATACTGAGAAAGAAAAGGAGCATGTATCAACATTAACCACCTAAAATAATAAATGCTGCTAACACCACGATGCGACACAGCGTCGAGATAACCCGTTTGGAGCACCCACTAAATCGGACCGAACACGAGATCATCCCTCGCCCAGGGCTTAGACCGCAACAGCAAAGCGGCCTTTGGAGCTCCGCAGAGATCAAGATCCGATGAATCGGAGCTGTTGGGGACACAACTTTTTTTTTGCACGTTGGCCCTAATTGGAAGTCGTTCGCAGCCAATAGAACTCATATAATACTTGTGCTGATGAACGTGCAAGGTATGGTGCAAGAAAGTGAGAGAAATAAGAGAGATTTGGTCCGTGATTAATTCAATTATATATATTAATTTAAAAAAATTATTTTAAAATATGAGATATATATATATATATGTACATATCATAATTCATATATTCTCTGGATTAAGAATTTGTATGGTGTAGAATTATGAATCACACATGCGGAATATAATAATATTTGATATATTAGAATATGCAAGGGAGTGAAGATAATTACGGCGACATTTCAGGAACCCTGTCACGTCTCCGTTGGTCGTACCGAGCCTTAATTGTATGTCGGCACGAGGCGTGGGCCCTGATCTTCTCATAAATCATGATTAATTCCACCGGTGGCCTATAATCGAAGAGCCAAGGCGGAAAGATGAGCGAGGCAATGAAATGCCGACATTGTCCCTAAATTTGAATTTAAAAAAAAATTAAAAGGGATCAATTTAGTAAAATATTCTTCTCCATGACCGCCGCCGCCGCCGTCACGTCCACCCTCCTCGTCCTCCTCCTTCTCCCACGGGTCACCACGACCACTTGCCTGCTCCTCTTCCTCATCCCCTGCCCCTTTCCCTTGACCACCCTTCTTTTTTCCTCCTCCCCCTATGGCCACCCACCATCTCCTCCGCCCCATCCCTCCTCCATGTCCGTCACCCCTGCTCCTCCCTCTGCCCATGACTGCCCTCCTCTTTCACTCCCACATCACCGCTCTCTCTTTAAATTATTGATGTTGGACATTTTTCTAAATTGTACATGTGTTAGAAATTTTTGATTGATAAGGAGGAGGTGTATAGATTAAGAAATAAGTTCATATTCAAAATAAAAATTATTTTAAAGTTCATATTTTTTGAAATTATTAACTATTATATTTATTAAAGAATCAAGAAAGAGACTTCACTATACCAAATGAACATCTCGATCAAGAATTTAGAGCAGAATCTTTCATCTTCACTTCTATGAATATTTATGTCCATTTTTTCTCCTCGATCAAGTAGAAGTATCACACTCCTTGGCCTATAAATCAGCTCTCATTTGCAGGCGAGGTCTTCATCATCCTCCCGTCTTTGCCTATTCACGAGCGACGCTGAGCTATAGAGGAAAGGAAAAAAAAAGGTAGCAAGATGAGGAGTTCCAAGGTTCTGCTACTTCTGGGCCTTTTTGCAGTTATTGTTCTCCTTACATCTTAGGAGGCTGCTGCCCGCAAGCTGGCCGGGACCTCCGCTGGGAGGACTAATTTCGGGTGGCCAAGAGCCATTCATACACCTTTTCTGCGATAGCAATGACATCATATAAATATATGCGTATATATCACTATATATAATGTTCAAATTGTTTATGAGATCTGCCCGGGCTTTATGTTTCTTCTGTTTTCATGGTAAAGTTGAGTTATGATAGACAATTTACATGATCTAGAGAATGGAGTGAAATATGTCAAGCCTGGGATTTTCCCTCCTCCCCGGTGCGAAATCGGATGCTGTACTGCTCGTTGCAGATGCTGTGCTTCTGCCGCCGAGGCTGCCCAGTTTGCCGTAAAAGTGAAGCCCCATAACTAATGATACATACGATGGCTATCTGATGATCAAGAAGATGTGTTCTAGTCGTGGTGCATGGGGCTCCACCGGAAGCATGGAATAAGTAACCTCAGTGTTGGAGGAGTAGTCTACCTGTGTTTAAGTGTATTGGCTCCTTAGTAATATGTGTTTCCGAAAAATCCAAATGGCGTAGACTGGGGAGAAGGCCGAGCAATCATGCTTGAGTTTCTTGTTATCCAAATTCTCCCAGTAACGCAGGGGACTGTCAATCTCCACGATAGAAAAAAAAAGGAACATAAATCGACATCAATCATCTAAAATGATAACATTTCCAACATCCCGATCAACGCGTGACATCGTCGAGATAAATCCACTGGATAGAGCAGGAGCAGCCACTAATTAAACGGACCGAACACAGAGTCAAACACGGATGAAGCAATTTGCAGCCAATAGAGCGAAGCATATTTGTGCCGGTGAATGCGCAAAGGTTCTTAATACTCGAAATGGAGAGAAACGGAGAACTTTTACAGTGGAGGTTCAAGCAGGTATCCAATGACAAGGTAACTATGAAGACGAACGTTTTCGTGATTGATTATATATGTGGATACGATGTGTCGGTAGACATGGCATAGATATGGTGGGTGCAGCGTTCTGTCGGTCCAGCATGACAATGTTGACATTTTCAATTTTGCATTAATGAACATATCAGTGACAGGTGGATGGACCCCGGATTTCATTTTCTACGGCGGGTACCACTTCATAGACGTGGCAAAAACTGGCTGCCCCGATCTCGGCACCAAAACAATTGTGTTAAGGTCTAGGCTTTTGGGCAGTAAGAAAAATCGGGCGTACCCATACAAGTGCAATGCAACGGGCTACTCTATGCTCCAATGGAGTGAAAATAAAATCATGTTGTATAGATAATACTTGAGAAAATTGTTTTGACAGGAAAGTACAAGAAAAAAAAGAGAAAAAATATTTAAATAATTAACTATATGTAAATAATTATATTTTTAATAATTATTATAATATTTTNTAATATATATTTTTAAAAGATTATTTTTTATTTGATTTGAAACATGAACACCCTACCATATCTTGAAAACAAAAATTAAATATGGGATATTACAGCCTTTCGTACGTCCAGGAGTCGTCGCACGTACCGATGTGATAAAGCATGTGTCACCGATATTCCCGTTACTCGGTAATGATTTCTCCACGTGTCTTGGCGGCCTTGCTTGGCCTTAATCTCGTGTGCTGGCACGAGGGCCTGAGGGTGAGCATGATTCGAGTACAGGACCGCCCTTGTATACAAAATTGACTTTTCCACAACGCATACATACATATATATATATATATATAATATTACATATTGGCCAACCGACGTATCTCGATGGACGCCAGCGGTATTGCTATAAATGCTCCTTTCAGAAATTAACATTTTCTTATACCATTTCCTATACTCCTTCTAAATTCATCCTTTTTTTTTTTGCAATAAAAGAAAAGCTGATATATTTTGTATTTAATTTATACAGGTGAGTTATATATATATATTTTTTTGTTGATCTCAACAATATACCTAAGAGGTCAATTGTGTTTAAGATTAGTTGAATATTTTAGAATTTTCTTCTCCTTATTTTCCCTAACTTTGCATATATATATTATTTAAGTAAAGAGGAGATGGTTGATCTCATTTTTATACTGATAAAATATTCTTTTATTTTGCTATGGGTCAAATTATCTAATTGAATACAAAAATCAATCAAACTTGGATTTCTCCATCTTTCCTGTTCACGTTTATAAAAAAGTATATTTAATTATTTAATGATACTCAAATCAATATCTTTAATTAATTTCTTCTTAAATATGTATTTAATAAAATTTTATAAATAAAAATAATTTATATTATAAGAAACTTATTTATCTAATAATATATTAATTTAATTTAAATATAAATTAATTAAAATTTATTAGATTATAATCTCATGATCTACACTTGAAAAAAAAAACACCCTTATTATTCTTGGGGTGTTGGTATTTTACGTAGACCCCAGAGTTTCTATCTTCCTCGTTCGCGCCTCTTCAACCTTGCACAGAATTTGACATAGTACTCTAACAACGGGCTGCAGATATTTCGACATATTGCAACGATCACGAACACATATGAGCATCGACAGTGGGATCATTCGTTCATCAATCTAGTACTCTTGTTCATTTGGCATGGGAGTAGAGTTATTCTCTAGTATTTGGTTGGTTGCAAATTTATTTCACAATCTAATTAGTAAATTCTATATCTACCATAAAATATCTAAAATTCTTAGATTATAACAAGTTTTATAAATACATTTACTAAAACTCTATAATCATCGTCTTNCGAGTTTTATGAATATTTTATCTACATTTACTAAAACTCTATAATCATCGTCTTTGGTATGCTTTTAAACATTTATATTTCTATCTACATTCCCGGCATTTAATAATCCCGTCTTCGCCATGCCCGAAAGGTAAACTTGTGCTCCCACTTGCCAATCATCTCGTGTCGGCACTCGAGGTCATGTCTTAATTAATCGGCACCCATAATCGGAAAGGAAAATACAATGGTCCCCATGATGTGGACCAATCGACTCAGACACCACAAAGCAAGTCTTCCCTACCTAATGGGCGGTACGTTTCACCGGTTCGCGCGCCTCGTGCAAGGGACGGTCTAGGGATCATCCACAACTATATCAAATAGAGAAACTTAGGCACATTCCTAAAAGAAGATAACTCAGACACTAGACCGAATAAGATGTTCAAGTTCGAGGGTTTCAGGGTTCCACTGTGGATTGAATTTTCAACATATCAACCAACTCATCCCGGTGTGAGACGTCCTGTCGGCACAGCGAGATTGCTAAAATGAACGTAATATACACAAGGGCAAAATCATTGTTTTCAGTCTGCTCAAGAACTGTCAGTCCGCCAGTCGAAGAAACACTGCAGCCGGCGGACCACTGATATCCCAAGCGATCGGGATTATTATTATTATTATTATCATTATTTCTTCGAAATTAAATTAGAATCATTAATTGAAATTTAATCTGTCAATATTCTTTATTCTAAAGTTCATCCGAATTTATAAATTCAATGGGGATGAAATCTCAATATATTGAGGTAATTTTAGAATATATATATATACTAATTTAAGATTTATGTGTGTGTGTATACATAGACAACGACAGGGGCACAATTTTTTTTTTATTCTGTCAGAGTGTTGTCTAACCAAATTAGAAAAAGGGACGAAGGGAGATCTATTACCCAAGTGAGGAGAGCCGACTGCCCAAATTGCAGAGGACCAAGGAAGGAATGGAGATAAGATATGATCATATCATCATCTACCAAAATTGATATACGATTCACATGCTACTCTGGTCCCCTCCCTCCCTAAAGACCAAAATGCGTTAATTCAATGTGGGTCCCCCTTCTCTGGTGAATGCACACATTAAATGCTATTCAGCAAAAACAAAAACAAAAACAAAAAAAAACGCTCATTATATGTTATATGTATGTATATAAGTGATTTTTTAGTATATGTACATAGGGTATAAAATACTTGTATCAACCTATCAACTAATAAAACTCTTATCATTACTAATTTTGTTTATTATTTATGATATTTAGACTGAAAAATCTTAATTAAGAAAAAAAATACATGAATAACCTCAACTACTCATGTTATTATATATAAAAAAAAATTATTTCCAAGTTTCCATATCTTGGTATCCCAATAATTAACTTTTTTATATCTACATTCAAACTGGATCAATTAATTAATAATGAAGTTATTTGTTATGAATTTTCTCCCACTCTCTCTCTATATACATAAATTTGTCCCTGCATGCATCGGATGTGCTTATCGTGAAGCCTATAAATTAGGGCAGAAGCTGGTGCAATCTCCCCATCACCACTTCTCTATCCTAATTGCATCCACAGTATCATTGAGAGGAAGGAGAGGAAAGATGAGTTCCAGAGCTTTCCTTCTGCTAGGCCTTCTTGCAGCCTTCGTTCTTCTCTTCGCCTCGGAGGTGGCTGCTCGGGACTTGGCCGAGACGACGTCCGCTCATACAAATGATGGTCAGCTCAGTCGTCTCCCCTTCTATAGAACCCATACATCGATCAGTCCATCCAGTTACCGATAAGCATTCGAGTCATTTCTGGAATGATAACATATGTCGACATTCTGATATCCATCCGGAGATGCTTGCCGAACACTAAGACGAGACGAACAATTTTATTTTTCGAACCACCTGACATCCCGAGTTTCTTCTATACCTTTCCCAATCTCGAATCTTTCAACTGATTTTTTACTCTTCATGTACTCCGTATGCAGCTAATGGAGTCAACGACGCCAAGTACGGAGGTGGTTATGGGGGTTACGGAGGCGGTTACGGGCGTGGAGGAGGTTACGGGCGTGGAGGCGGTTATGGGCGTGGAGGCGGTTATGGAGGCGGTTATGGAGGCGGTTTCCAATTCGGTAGGGGCAGATGCTACCATGGTTGCTGTGGCCATGGCTACGGCGGCTGCAGGTGCTGCGCTTCCGCCGCTGAGGCTGCTCAAAAGGCAGCGGAAGTGAAGCCCCAGAACTAGGGCGATCGACGTGCTGCGAGAGTGAGCTCGGTATAATAAAGCAAGTAATCGTGTGCTTGCTTGGTGATAAATAAGTGCGACCGGCACATTGTTTGTGCACGCTGTGTTACCTGCTGATCGATAGAATGGAATTGAGTCATACATACACCTGTGTGTATGGTAAATATTATCGAAACTGCTCAGTAAAATCATGCAATCTGAGCTTCTTCCCCTTCTTTCTTCGACTCTGAATGTCATCCGCCATACACCGAGACTGCGGCTTCCATGGCAAAAGCGACCTTGGCTTCGTTAGTTAGTTAAACCTTTGCAAGAAACTAAACCCAGAAATCGAGGGGACCAACACATCCGCAAGTCTCTAAGCGTGTTGAGGCAGCAACCTCAGAACGTAAGACATCAAATAATGTGTCACTATATCAACTGGACTCTGAAATCCAGATGACATGTGTTTATATTATTTCTCTACGTTTGGACCGACAACACGGCAGGTTTTACCTCAGGTTGATCTGACGGTAGGTCGGCCAAATTCAATCACCCATCGTTTCCTTTTTTCTTCCTAAAATTGGCATCAACGTTAAATGTACGAAAGTGAAGTGATCCACTCCGATACGTTCGAGAACTTGTCACGACGGTAGTGGGCACGCTGTGACGATCTTATCTCTTCCTTTCTCATTCTGCAAATTGATCATCTCTCTCAACTTTATAATAGGAGATGATCGGTCAATCTCATTACCACACAATTTGATATTTGTGGTTGTGGGTCTCTTTTCACGAATAAACAGTATAGGAGATAATCGGTCAATGTAATTATGATTCAATTGCCAAATCGAACTAAGCCTATATGAGATAACCCCGGAAGCACTGCAATTTTCTCATCACTAGCCCTTAGCTGCAATTAATTAACAAAATACCAAATTCAGAGAGAGGTGAGGAAAGATGAGTTCCAAAGGTTTAATTTGTGCGACCCATTAAATTTAAAATATTGAATTGAGTATATAATACTGTCCTAGAAGACAAGTACATAGGTGGATGAGTATGCCGCGCATGCCGCAATGTCTCGAAACGACGCGACTGATATTCGCGTCCCTTAGCTCCGTGAGCCTCTTCTGTGTAAGTGCAATATGAGTAAGTTAAGTTAAGAGTTTGGCTACTAGCACCAAAACCTGGCATGATATGTTTAAACTGATTATTGAGGTTAGATGATTTATGAGTTCATTAAATCAGACGCCGATAGAGCTATGGCATAGATTTATTTATTTATAATTTTTAATCACATAATTGTAATACACAATATTATTATATGTCTTTATTATTGGATAAGTACGTTCCCCAGGAGATGATGTGTCAGCAGTACCGCAAGGGCCAGGGCCAAGACAGTACCCAACGTGTTTGACTATTTGACTGATGAAATGGTTTTATATATAGGATGGACATGACGACAAATTAGGTGCAGTCGGGAAGGTAAGTTTACTGTCGGTCCGTTGACTGAGTAAAAGTATCCAATTCCCATCCCATTAATTTCAAACCCAGCCCCAAAGAGACGCTTAAATGCTGACTCATCCGTCGGTTACTCCTAATCTTATAGTAGAGACATAATCCGATGCTGACTAATGTTGTCTGTTACTGCAACAGTTCTAAGCACACTCTCTCTCAGAAGAACACATTACTCATATGAGCATATATAATCACGCACGAGAGATACACAAAGGGAGCCAGCATGCAGCTGCTGCGACAATTCGAAGCGCTCCACTCACTCAAGAATACATATAAGATCAAAAATCGGATTCCCTCAAAATTTCTCCTCTCCAAAGCCATTATCGTAGGCATATAATAACATAATATTCTTAATCACGACTGAGGGCAATAGTCTAATAATTTAAAATTTAATCTCAAATAACTTATTAAATCTGAAATGTCACATTAGAATCCTTTCTAAAGGCCTCCCATAGTTTTTAAAACCGGACCGGGCCGGGAACCGGTCAAGGTATGGGTTCATGGGTTCTTGGGTCGGACCGGGAGTTTAATGGGTTGAACCGTATGTTTAATAAATAATATTAATAATATAATATTCTAATAAATT